>CAUYON010095248.1:0-12436 GCA_963573935.1 Arctocebus calabarensis
TATAATAATCATAGAATTTATGATCCTTATCACACATTTAAAAATATGTGGACATAAAATATCTCAGATTGCATGTGAAGCCCCCACACTGTACCCCATGGTTGAACTAATGTACACAACTATGATTCAATAAAAAAAAAATGTAAAAAAATAAAATAAAATAAAAAAATTCAAGTCACCACCCAGAAAAAAAATAAATAAAATAAATAAAAATAAAAATATGTGGACAAAACTCCACAATTAAATGTTTTTTAACATTTATGTCTTAATGAGTAACTGAACTACTGAGTAGTAGAATTCATTAAAACCAAAGAAGATCTACTCTTATTGGAGTTAGATGATATCTCAATGTGGTTTTGATTTGCATTTCTCTGATCATTAAGGATGGTGAGCATTTTTTCATGTGTCTGTAGGCCCTGCACCTGTCTTCTTCAGAGAAGCTTCAGTTCAAGTCTCTTGCCCACCCTGAGATGGGATCACTTGTTCTTTTCTTGCTAATAGGTTTGAGTTCTCTGTAGATTCTGGTTATCAAACCTTTGTCAGAAACATAAACCGCAAATATCCTGTCCCATTCTAAGGACTGTCTGCTTGCTTTACGTACTGTGTTCTTGTCTGTGAAGAAGTTTCTAGTTTGATCAGATCCCAGTAATGTATATTTGGTGTTGCTTTGATTGCCGGGGCGTCCTTCTCAAAAAGTATTCTCCCAGGTCAATTTCTTCAAGGGTTTCCCCTGCACTCTCTCCAAGAATCTTTATAGTTTCATATCTTAAGTTTGGATCATTTATCACTGAGAGTCAATTTTTGTTAATGGTGAAAGATGTGGATCCAGTTTCAGTCTTCTACAAGTTGCCAGCCAATTCACCCAGCACCATTTGTTAAATAGGGAATCTTTCCCAATTTATGTTTTTAACAGCCTTATCAAAGATTAAATGATGATAATTGTCTGGGTTCATCTCTTCGTTCTCTGTTCTGTTTCATAAATTACCCTCTCTATTTTTGTTCCAGTACCATGCTATTTTGATCACTATCGATTTATAATATAGTCTGAAGTCTAGTAGTGTGATTCCTCCTGCTTTGTTTTTATTTCTGAGTAATGTCTTGGATATTTAGGGGTTTTTTTCCAGTTCCATATAAAATGAAATACTATTTTTTCCAGATATTTAAAGTATGACAGAGGTGATTTAATAGGGATTGCATTAAATTTGTATATTTCTTTGGGTATTATGGACTTTTTAACAATGTTGATTCTTATGAGCCAATTATGAATTGAGCTGCAACGAACAATCTAGTGCAAATATCTTTGCTGTAGAGAAATTTTTGGTCTTTTGGATATGCACCTAGTAGAGGTATTGCAGGCTCAAACAGCAGGTCTACTTTTAGATTCCTGAGTGTTCTCCAAACTTCTTCATGAGCATGGTATGTTTTTCCATTTGTTAACATCTTCAGCTATTTCTTTTCTCAGAGTTTCATAGTTCTCTTTATAGAGATCTGTCACATCCTTTTTTAGGAACACTCCCAGATATTTCATCTTCTTTGGCACTACTGGAGAATGAATAGAGTCCTGAACTATTTTTTCAGCTTGACTATTGTTGGTACATATAAAATCTATTGACTTTTAAGTATTGATTTTGTATCCTGAGATGCTTCAGTATTCCTTGATCACTTCTAAAAGTTTTGTAGTTGAGTACCTGAGGTTTTCTGGGTATACAATCATATCATCTAATTCCAGTAAGAGTAGCCCACATAACAAAATCCCAAAACTACAGATGTTGGCTCATATCATCTAACTCTAGTAGGAGTAGCCCATATAACAAAATCCCAAAACTACAGATGTTGGCTTGGATGTGGAGAAAGGGAACACTTCTGCACTGCTAGTGGGAAAGCAAGCTAATGTGTTCCTTTTGGAAAGAAGTTTGGAGAACACTCATGGATCTAAAAGTAGACCTGCTGTTTGATCCTGCAAACCTCTACTAGGTACATATCCAAAAGACTAAAAATCACTCTACAGCAAAGATATTTCCACTAGATTGTTCATTGAAGCCAAATTCATAATTGGCAAGCCCCAGTGCCCATCCACCCATGAATGGATTAATAAATTGTGGTATATGTATACCACGGAATACTATTCAGCCTTTAAAAAGATGGAGAATTTACCTTTCTTATGTTTAAATGGATGGAGCTGGAACATATTCTTCTTTGTAAAGTATCTCAAGAATGGAAGAAAAAGTATCCAATCTACTCAGTACTATTATGAAACCAATTTATAACCACTCACACTTTCATATGAAAGATAATTCATAACTATATCCCATGAAGAAGGAGGGAAGAGAAGAGGAATGGGAAGAGAGGAGGGAGGTTTGAGGGAGGGGGTGTAAACAGAGTGACCACACCTATGGTGCATATTGCAAGGGTACGTGTCAAATCTATTAAGAATAGAGTATAAATTTCTTAACACAATAATTAAGTGAATGAGGTGAAAGTTACATTAACTAGTTTCTGATGTAAGCTTTCCAAATTGTATATAAAATCAGCACATTGTACCCCATAAAAGCATTATTGTATGCACGATCTATGGGTATATTACTTAATAAAAAAAGATCAAAGAAGATATGAGCTGCTCTATCAGCTGCTTTAGTTAATTGACATTTACAGAACATTATATTCCTTTTATTTCCAAAGTAGTGAACTAGAGGCTTTTTCAGCATGCCTCACTCACATAGAAGCAAATTAGTGCATAGAAATTCACACTGTGAACTATTAGCCAAGAAAGAACATGCAGATGCAATAGAAAAGAAAAAGAAAACTTCAGATACTGAGAAAAAGAGCATGGGCAGACAGCCCGCATGGCCGAATATGGCTGAGAACCATAAGCGAAGCTCATATACAGTAGAGGGAGAGTGAGTGTCTTCCTGCAATCCACCTTCCCACTGGGGAACCATGCAATCCTGGTCATGGGTGAGCACCTTGACCCACTCTCCCAATTTCTCAACATAATCAGGGGAACAGTTAGCATATTATGAGAAGAGTGACCCTGTGCAGAATCCTATGTACTTTCCCACACCTAGGCACTGACAGGGGGATGTCATTTTCTATATTAGCTCTCAGTGAGTTGTGCAGGGTCCTGTAAGCTAGCAGTAATGGTAGCCATTGGCATTAGATAGTCTTGGGCCAGTGGCTGGAAATTGGGGTTTTGAAGGGGGGAGGTGCCCCACATGCAAACTAAGAAAGTAGTATAGTACAGAGTCTAGCTGTAAGTACTGGAATTGGGCTCCTCCTGTCATAGGACTCAAACAGGAGGAGATTTTCCTGAGAAGCATGGTATTGACCCAGGCAGTAAGTTTAACAGCCTGGGTCAGCTTTGTGGACTGAAGGCAAACTGCATGTTACTTAACTAAATGTCCTAACTGGGTGCCCAGGAACAGATGGATTCACAGCTGAATTCTATCAGACATACAAAGATGAATGGCTATCAATTAACTGAAACTTTTCTAAGAGCTCAAAAAGAAAGCAGTTCTCCTTATCTCATTCTATGAAGCCAGTGTCACCCTAATTCCAAAACCAGACAAGAACACAACAACAAAAAGGAAAACTATATAAAAATATCCTCATTAAAAATCTGCAACAGAGCACTATCAAACTGAATCAAACAGCACACCTAAAAGATAATATACCATTGTCAAATGTGTTTTATTCCAGGGATGGAAGGATAGTTCAATATGTCCAAATCAAGAAATCTGATAAACAAAATCAGATAAACAAAATTATGGACAAAACCATATGACCATCTCAGTGCACCAGAAAGAAATACTTGATAAAATCTGTCATCCTTTCATTATAAAACCCCTCAATAAACCAAGGATAGAAGGAATATATTGCAAAATAATAAAGCCCATATATTGTAAACCCATAGCTAACATCCTACCAAATGCCAAGACTTTCCTCTAAGAAGTAGAAAAAGACAAGGATTCCCACTTTCAACACTCCTATTCAACATCATACAAGAATTTCTGCCCAGAGCAATAAGGCAAGAGATATAAATGAAAGGAATCCTAATTGGAAAATAAATCAAATTTTCTCTTTTCACTTATTTTATGATCTTATATCTAGAAAACTGTAAAAACTCCACCAAAAACTCTTTGATTTGATAGATGAATTCAGTAAAGTTTCCTGATACATAATCAAAAATCAGTAGCATTTCTATATATCAGTAATGATCAAGGTGAGAAATTAAGAATTAAGAAGGCAATCTCATTTACAATAACTACAAGAAAAATAACCCAGGAGGAGAAAGATCTTCAAAACATTGATGAAATAAATGTTAGGTGACACAAACAAGTAGAAAAACATCCCATGCTTAGAAGAATTAATATCAATATACTACCCCAAGAAATGTACAGATTTAATGAAATACCCACTAAATACCAAAGTAATATTTCATGGAATTAAAAAAAGATCCTAAAATTTGTATGGAATCCAAATAGCCAAAGTAATTCTAAGCAAAAAGAACAATACTGGAGATCAGTGAAACAAAGAACCCAGAAATAAAGCTACATACTTACAGCCAACTGATCTCTGAGAAAGAAGACAATAACATACAGCAGGAAAAGTACACTTGTTTTAATAAATGACATTGGGAAAATTGGACTGTCATATACCAAAGAATGAAACTGGCCTCTTCCCTCTCACCATATTAAAAAATCAACTCAAGATAGATAAAACACTTAATTGTAAGACCTGGAACTATAAAAATACTATAAACCTGGGGAAAACTTTCTAGATATTTATCTATGCAAAAAAATTAATGATTAAGACCACAAAAACAAAACTGGACAAATGTTTTAGTCTTAATAAAAGTAAGAACTTGTGCACAGCAGAAGAAATAATCAACTGAGTTAACAGACAACCTCCAGAATGTAAAAAATATATTTTCAAACTATGCCATCAACAGAGAACTTATGTTTGGAATTAAGGAGTTCAAACAACTCAACAACAACATGTATAACTCCATATAAAAGGTGAGCAAATAATTTGAGCCATTTTTCAAAAGAAGACATACAAATGGCCAATAAGCATGTAAAAAAATGGTGCTCACTATCATTAATTATCGGAGAAGTGCACACAATGACATATTGTTTTACACCAGTCAGAATGGCTATTATTAGAAAGTAAAAAAACAACAAAAAAAGAAGTTGATGAGAAAAGGGAATGTTAATATCCTGTTGGTGGGAATGTAAATTAGAATATCCTCCATGGAAAACCATACGGTGATTTTTCAAAGAAACAAAACACTGAAAAATATAACTACCATTCAATCCAGCAATCTCAGTACTGGGGATCTACCCAAAGGAGAAGAAATCATTATATTAAAAAGGTACCTGCACTTGTATGCTTATCGCAGCATTATTCACAATAACAAAGATATGGAAACAATCCAAGTGTCCATCTATGGATGAAGGGATAAAGAAGATGTGAAATATGCATGTATATGTGTATATATATATTTAATTTATTTTCATGGCTTAATATTCTATTGTGCAAATATGCAGGCAATAATAAATGCTGGTGAGGATGTGGATAAAAAGGAACTTTCATACTCTGTTGGTGGGAAGGTAAAGTGGTGCAATCACTATGGAAACCAGTATGGAAGTTCCTCATAAAACTAAAAATAGAATTACAATATGACCTAATAATTCCACTTCTAGGTACATAGTCAAAAGAAAAGAAATCAGTACATACAAAAGATATCAGAACTCTCACTTTTTTTGCAGTTCTATTCACAAAAGCCAGGAATCTCAGTGCTGGGTATCTACCCAAAGGAGAAGAAATCATTGTATCAAAAAGGTACCTGCACTTGTATGCTTATTGCAGCATTATTCACAATGACAAAGATATGGAAACAATCCAAGTGTCCATCTGTGAATGAATGTATAAAGAAGATGTGTAATATACATGTACATGTATATATATACATTTAATTTAATTTAAATCAAACTGTGTCCATCAATGGATGAATGCATTAAAAAAAGTGGTACATATATACTATGGAATATTTTTCAGCCATAAAAAGAATGATACTCTGCCATTTGCAACAATATGGATGAAACTGAAGAACACTGAATTAGTGAAATAAGCAATGCATAGAAAGACAATTCTGACATATACTAAATCCTATGTGGTAGCTAAATATTAAAACAATTGATTTCATGGAGACAGAAGAATAATGGCCACTGGAGGCTTGTAATGGTAACAGGGAATGGGGGATAAAGAGAAGATGGTTAATGGATGCAAAAATATAGTTAGATATGTACAACTAACAATATTTGATAGCACAAAAGTGACTAGTCAACAATAAGTTAGGATATACTTTTAAATAACTAAAAGTGTGGAATTGGAATGTTTGTAGCACAAAGAAATGATGAATGCCTGAAGTGATGGATATCCCAATTATTCTGATTTAATTAATACACATTATATGTCTGTATCAAAACATCACATGTGCCCTGTAAATATATACAATTATTATCTATCCAAAATAATTAAAAATTTAAAAGTACAGTAAATATAAGTGCACTCAATTAAAGCTTTTCCTTTAAAATCAATCTTATACCTAAAGTCCTGGTCAGTTCAGCAACAGGGAAAAGGTAAAGCTAAAGAGTCATTCAGAAGTGCCGTGAAAATAAGAACTGTTATCAGAAATGTGGCGAGTACATAGTGAGGATCCTATCCTCTAGAGTGTGTCCATATTTAGCTATTATGTACAAGGTGACCACACTGTTTATGGTATATAGTATTTTCTTGTTAGTATTTACTCTTATTAGTTAGTATGTATGCTCTATTGGAGGATAAATATTTTAAAAATATTATCCATGCTTTTATATCACATTTTTGTCAGTTATTTTTCTTTCATCCCACCCTCATCCATATGGTAGCCTTCAACAACTTGTCATCTAGGAAGTTATTATACTAATATTTACCTTGCAAAATTTACATCTGCTCCTTACAGGTGAGAGTTACTTATATACTCTAACATTAGTCCCTTGTTACTTTTGGCATTTACTCAAGTAGTCAATCAATGTCCATAATCCTTTCTGACTACCAGATTACAAGTATCTAAGTCAAGTAGGACCTTCTTTGGGGCAGCATTTGGTATGACATTGCCATTTAGAGAATTTACATTTCAGTTAGGAGCTTTCCTTATCTTCTATCATTCTTACTCAGGTGGCCACCTCTCTTTTGTCAAAGAACTTTATAAATATCCTTCTTGCTCAGATTTACCATTTTATCTTTATTTCCAATGATCTGAATTTAGTTCAAAAGTTATGCAATGGCAATTTAGAACCTTATCCCTCAACCTTGTTTCATAGTTCTTCATATATTCACCAACTATATATAAATTTAATTTAATATTTTTTTATTTCAGATTAATATGAGGGTACAAACAATTAGACTACAATATTTGCATTTGTTAGGTAAAGTCCCTGTTGTAGTTGTGTCTTGCATCCAGGAGGTGTGCCATATGCCCTTATATCGTCCCATTAAGTGGGAGTACACCATTCCCCTTCCCTACCTTCTTCTTTGTCTCCATCCTTCCCCCCATCTTTAATTGAATTTAGTTTTTCTCTTGTGTGGGCATGTATTATATCATCTAATGGCTTCACATTAATATTGAGTACATTGTATACTTTTCCACTCTTGTGATACTTTACTAAAATGAATTTAGGTTAATACAAAATGTGTAAAGACTCCAATATTTAATGGCTAAATGGTTTGTTAATGTATTTATTCATGGGTTGATGGGCACTTAGGTTGTTTCCACATCTCTTGATTATTAAATTAAGCTATGATTAACAATCTAGTGAAAATGTCCTCATTTAATTTAATATTTAGAGAAACCTCACAGTTAAGTCTGTTTCTCACAAGATGTGTGCCCTGTCAACTGATAAAATATTTCTTCTCTCTTTTTCACTGTTGGGTAAAAGACTAAGTTTCCTGTCAGAACTTTGCTTTTATATTAATAACATTAGGGTAAAAAATATGAAAAACAATATTGGTTACTGTTCACATCAGGTGACAGGAAGACCGCTTATATGGACAGCAACTTTTCTAAAAGGATTTTCCAAAGTTATCAACACAAACTATCTCTTCAAGACTGTTTCAGTAGTATAGAAAGAAAATAGAATTATGTGAGGGTAATATTATAGATTTGTAATTTTCTTAGTTTAATCTGATCAACTTAGATTTTGTTTACTTGAGACATTTCATTGTATATAAAGCATGTTGATGTTGTCTTTTCAATTTTAGATCCATTGCCAAAAATTAAAACCATCCTAAATCGTTTACTCATGCCATTCCCTATTTTTAACTTTGCAATAAGCATTTACAAATATTATAATTTCCAAGAAGAGAAGATATTTTGTTCCTCCTTGAAAAATGTTTCTAACTCCACAAGGTGTAAAGAAAGTGAGTATCTAGAGCTCTCTAAGGCTCACCGTAGTTATTGGTAGTCTAGTTAGAGATATGATTAATTCTACCTACATTATTGTGAATCTTTACAAACATCTCATCAGGTTTCCCGTACTTATCCACATTTTGAAAAATTTAAAGCTTACACAAATGTGAATGACTTGCCCTATATCACACTTGCACAAGATAAAGGTAAGATTCAAAGTTTATATGCATAACACACTTTCTCTAAGGAAAACGGTGAGTTTCTATATTCAGTCATGTATATGATCTCAATAGAGGCAAAAGAAATTTGAAAAATTGAACATAGCCTACAGCACTAAGTCCCAAAGTTGCAGTTGCTAGTGGGGATGTAGAGAGAGGGGAGCACTTTTACAATGTTGGTGAGATTGCAAACGACTACAGCCTCATTGGATAGAAATATAAAGAATCCTCAAAGTACTCAAAATAGACCTCCCATTTTACCCTGTAATTCCACTACTAGGCATCTACCCAGAAGAAGAAAAAATCATTTTGTCATAAAGACATTTGCACTAGATTGTCCATTGCAGTTCAATTTACAATCACCAAGATGTAGAAATAACCTAAATACCTAGCAACTCAGGTATGAATAAACTGTGGCATATGTATACCATGAAATACTATTCCACTATAAAAGATAGAGACTTTACATCTTGTGTATTAACTTGGATTCTTAATAAAGGATCCCAAGAATGGAAAAGTAGTCAATGTACTCAATACTGTATGAAGCAAGTGGATGATCTAATTCACACCAAAACTGGAGAAAAAATTCAATTTAATTCAAGTTATGGAGAGAGAGTATAAGGGAGGAGAGAAAGGGTAAGAGGGAGGTTTGGGGGTGCTTCTATTAATAGGCACAATGTAGGGGTGTATGGCACATATTTTGGGTACAGGACACAAGTACAGGATGGACTCTACCTAAGAAATTCAAACATTGTGATCTGGTTGTTTGTAGCATCACATTAACCTGAAAAAACAAAATTGAAACACACATTTGTGATGCAACTTCTCAGCAGATTTTCATGTGTATGTCATTTCTGGTGAGACATCTGGTCAAGTCTTTTTTTTTTGGACAGAGCCTCAACCTGTCACCCTGGATAGAGTGCTGTGGCATCACAGCTCACAGCGACCTCCAACTCCTGGGCTCAAGAGATTCTCCTGCCTCTGCCTCCCAAGTAACTGTGACTACAGACACCTGCCACAATGCCCGGCTATTTTTTTTTTTTTTTTGGCAGCCATCATTGGTGTTTGGAGGGGCCCAGGTTGGATTGTCTATTTTTTAATTGTGGTGTTTTCTTACTATTGAGTTTAAAGTGCTCTTTATATATTCCTTTGTCTGAGATGAGATTTGCAAATATTTTGTCACAGTCTATGCCTTGTTTTTTTATTGTGTCTTTTAAGAAGCAAGTTTTCAATTCTGATGAAGTTCTATTTATCATTCTTTTTATGGATTACATTTTTAGTGCCACATTGAAAAAACTTTGCCCAACACAAGGTCACAAAGGTATTTCTTTTTCTAGATGTTTTACTCACGAGAACTGAAAGCATATGTGTATACAAGACTTGCATGCAAATATTCATGGGCAGCTTTCATTATTAATGCCAGAAGTTAGAAATGACTGAATGTCCATCAACAACATAAAATGTTGGAGTATTCACTCAAAAGTATGAAGTATTCACACAATTGAATACTCTGAGAAATAAAAAGAAATGAACTAATACATAGAAAAATTGGAATTTTCAGCAAGTGAAAACTAGAATCAAACTTCTTCAGTTTGATAAAGGAATGACAGAATGAAATATACGAAACATTAAGGGAAAATTTTAACAAAAGATATGGAAGACCTATACCTGAAAAATGAGAACATTGCTGAGAAAAATTAAAGAAGATTTAAATTAATGGAGAAATATACCTTGTTTCTGAGTACAAATATGCAATAAAGTTAAATGATCAATTTTGTCAATTTTCCAAATTAATTTATAAACTCAAAATCCTGGAGACCTTTTTTGATAGAAATTTGGCTGATTCAAAATTTAAAATGGAAATTTAAAAAGATTGATTATTGATGACAATTTTGTAAAAATTGCAAGACTTTGTATCACTGTATTTTATTTTTATGTTCAGATTCATCAATGGTAAAAATTAGGTTACATGAATTGCGGCTTTTAGATAAAGTCCCTCTTATAATTGTGTCACATTCCAAAGAGCTGTGCCATACACCATGACCCCTCCCATTGGGCTCCTCTTCTCCTCTCCCACCCTCTCATTGCCCTACCCCCAATAATTCTAATACCTTGTATTAAATCATCTACTGCCTTCATATTAGAATTGAATACATTGGATTCTTGCTTCTCCATTCTTTTAAAGACTGTATTCCACTTCAATCCAGATTAATATAAAAGATATAAAATATCCATCTTTTTTAGTGACTGAATAGTGTTCCATGGTATATACATATCAGAGCTTGTTAATCCATTCCTGGGTTGTTGGACATTTAAGCTCTTTCCACATTTTGGCAATTGTAGGTTGACCTGTGATAATCAGTCTAGTGCAAATGTCCTTATGATCAAAGAATTTTTTTTTCTTCTGGGTAGAGGCCTAGTAATGGGATTGCAATATCAAATGGGAGGTCTAATTTGAGTTCTTTGAGGGTTCTTCATACTTCCTTCCAAAAAGGTTATATTAGTTTGCAATCCCAACAGCAATGTAAAAGTGACATTTTGTGGTGTGGGCCATTCTTACTGGGGTTAGGTGATAATTCAGGGTAATTTTGATTTGCATTTTACTCATGATTAGGGATGATGAGCATTTTTTCATTTGTCTGTTAGCCATTCGTCTATCTTCCTTAGAGGTTTTATTCCTATTTTCCTCCTAGTCATAAATGAGATAGTTGGGCTTTTGTTGTTGTTGTTGTTGATTAATTATAAAACTTTTGTACAATTCATAATAGGCAAATCTTTTCCCATTCTGAAAGTTGACTATTTGTGTTGGTTGTTGTTTCCTTAGCTGTACAGAAGCTTTTCAGTTTAATTAAGTCCCATTTGTTTATTTTTGTTGCTACAAAAGCCACAGAAGACTTCATAAAATATTTTGCCAGGCTGTTATCTTCAAGTGTTTTATCCACCCTTTCTTCAAGGATTTTTGTTGTTTCATGCCTTAGAATTAAATCTTTTTTCCATCTTCAATCAATTTTTGTAAGTGGTGAGAGGTGTGAGTCCAGTTTCAGTCTTGCACATGTGGTTATCCATTTCTCCTAACACCATTTATTGAATAGAGATTTCTTTCCCCAGTGTATGTTTTTGTTTGGTTTCTCAAAGATCAGATGAGTGTAAGTTGTTAGTTTCATCTCATGGTTTTCTATTTGGTTCCAAATGTCAATGTCTATTTTTGTGCCAATATCATGCTGTTTTGATGACTATGGCCTTGTAGGATAGCCTAAAGTCTGGTAGAATGATACCCCAGGCTTTGTTTTTATTACTAAGAATATCCTTTACTATATGTTTTTTTTTCTGGTTCCATACAAAAAACTAAGAATTAGTTTTTTCTGGTTCCATACAAAACTCAGAATCTTAAAAATATGATGATGGTATTTTAATAGAGAGTGCATTGAATCTGTAAATTGCTTTGGGAAGTATGGACATTTGGACAATGTTGATTATTCCCAGCCATAAGCATGATATGTTCTTCCATTTATTAATGGATATTCTTCCATTAATATCTTCTGCTATTTCTTTTTTAGGGTTTTATAATTTTCTTTGTAGAGATTCTTCCCCTCTTTTGTTAGGTATACCCTAGGTTTCTCTTTCTTTTCTTCCTTCCTTCCTTCCTTCCTTCCTTCCTTCCTTCCTTCCTTCCTTCCTTCCTTCCTTCCTTCCTTCCTTCCTTTCTTTCTTTCTTTCTTTCTTTCTTTCTTTCTTTCTTTCTTTCTTTCTTTCTTTCTTTCTTTCTTTC
>CAUYON010095249.1:0-13910 GCA_963573935.1 Arctocebus calabarensis
TTTAGAATGATCATTGAAAGCACCTTATTTAGTACACCTTGTGGGTCTAGGGCATAAATGTGTATCAAACACATTAGTATTTGTAGTGAAATATATGGATGTTCACACTAAATGTGACAAATAAAGACTATCTTTACTTCAAAAAAAAAAAACAGTCTCATACCAATGGGGTCAGGGACTGACGCCACTTTTTTTTTGTTGTTGTTATACATTTGTTTATGTGGGGAGTTACAGTTTTATCATTTAGGACTTGTTATTAGAATGTTACCCACTTTCACATGTCAGTACACTTGGATCAGCAGTTTTGGAAACTTTTCTTATTGACAGTAATGAGTTGTTTTATCTCAAAATGGCATTGGTAGGCCAGGCCCTGTGGGTCATGCCTATAATCCTAGCACTGTGGGAGGTGGTAGACCTTGAGCCATAGGTGCTGAGCCAACCTGGCTAATTTTTGGTTGTAGCTGTCATTGTTGTTTGGGAGGCTTGGGCTGGATTCAAACCTGCCAGCCTTGGTGTATGTGGCTGGCACCCTAGCCGATGAACTACAGGTGCCAAGCCTATTTTTAAAAAATTTCAGATTAATATGAGAGTACAGATGATTAGGTTATATTGTTTGTGCTTGTTAGGTAGAGTTCGAGTTGTAGTTGTGCCCCTTTCCCAGGAGGTGTTCTATATACCCTTACATTGTGCCTGTTAGGTGAGAATTCACCAATCTCCTTCCCTTCTTCCTTCTTCCTTTTCCCTCCTCCCCCCCATTTGAGTTTGTATTTTTTTTTTTTTTGAGACAGAGCCTCAAGCTGTCACCCTGGATAGAGTGCCGTCACAGCTCACAGCAACCTCCAATTCCTGGGCTCAAGTGAGTCTCCTGCCTCCACCTCCCAAGTAGCTGGGACTACAGGCGCCTGCCACAATACCCGACCATTTTTTTTAGGTTGCAGCCACCATTGTTGTTTGGCAGGCCCGGGCTAGATTCGAACTCGGCAGCTCAGGTGTACGTGGCTGTGCCTTAGCCCATTGAGCCACAGGCACCAAGCCTTGAGTTTGTATTTTTGAGAATTTTTTTTTTTTGAGACAGTCTCACTATGTTGTCCTCAGTAGAGTGCTGTGGCATTACAGCTCACAGCAATCTCAAACTTTTGGGCTTAAGTGATTCTGTTGCCTCAGCCTCCCAAGTAGCTGGGACTACAGGCACCCACCACAACGCCCAGCTATTTTTTTGGTTGCAGTTGTCATTGTTTACCTGGCCCAGGCTGGTTCAAACCCACCACACTGGGTGCATGTTGGCGGCACGGTAACCATTGTACTACGGGCACTGAGCCTTAAGAAATTATTTTCTAAAAAATTGAGGTAATTCATAATTGCAAGGATGTGGAAACAATCCAGATGCCCCAATATATGATGCATTAATAAATGTGGTATTTGTATATCATGGAGTACTACTCAGCCATAAAAAATGGTGATATGGTGATCTATTATCTTTTATAACAACCTGGAAGGATCTAAGTGATGGAAAATCAAAAGAAAATGAAAAAACAAACATCACATGTTCTTAATACTAAATTGGATCTGGTCGATCAACACCATGTGCAACACAATGTGTGTTTTACAGGGAAGTAAAACTCAATAAGAATCGAGTAGGTGGAAGGGAGGAGGAAGACCTGGGTTAATTCACACCTAACAGGTAACTGGGTGAAGGACACACATAACTTTGAGTTGAAATGTACAAAACAAACCATGTAACCAAAACATGTGTACCCCTTTAATATTTTGAAATTAAAAAAAACTTTAAGGGAGTGGTGAATTATATATGTATGTTTTACCTAAATAAAATATTGATTAATTAGGGCCAGGTGTAGTTGCTCATGTCTGTAATCCTAGCACTCTGGGAGGCTGAGGTAGGTTGACTGCCTTGAGCTCATGGGTTCAAGAACAGCCTGAGCAAGAGTGAGACCCTCATCTGTAAAAATAACCGGGTGATGTGGTGGGCATCTGTAGTCCCAGCTACACGGGGAGGCTGAAGGAAGAGAATCACTTAAGCCCAAGAGTTTGAGGTTGATGTGAGCTATGATACCATAGAACTCTATAGAGATTGGGCAACAAAGTGAGACTCTGTCTGAAAAAAAAACAAAAAAACCCCCCCCAAAATCATTTAATTAATTAAAAAAGCTTTCCAGATTTGTTTAGTGGTTATGACATATAACCTATATGTGACATTTTTGATAAGATGACTTAACCTTATAATGCCAGATAATGCTACTAGTTTTTATTTATTTATTTATTTATTTATTTATTTATTTTTAGAGACAGAGTCTTACTTTGTCACCCTCGGTAGAGTGCCATGGTGTCACAGCTCACAGCAATCTCAAACTCTTGGGCTCAACCAATTCCCTTGCCTCCTGAGTAGCTGGGACTACAGGTGCCTACTGGAAGGCCCAGCTATTTCTAGAGCCAGGGTCTCACTCTGGTTCAGACTATAGATGCCCACCAGCCCAGCTATTTTTTTTTCCAGTTTTTGACTGGGGCTGGGTTTGAACCCGCCACCTCCGGCATATGGGGCCAGTGCCCTATTCCTTTGAGCCACAGGTGCCACCCATCCCAGCTATTTTTTGTTGCAGTTGTCATTCTTATTTAGCTGGCTGGGCCAGGTTCAAATCTGCCACCTTTGGTGCATGTGACTAGCACCATAACCACTCTGCTCTAGGCACCAAGCCAAAGTTTTGTTGTTGTTGTTGTTGTTGTTGTTTAAGAAAATAATAAAGATTAGAGCATGAATTAAAAAAAAATAGAAACTAGAAAAACAAGAGAAAAGATCAACAAATTTTTCTTTGAGGGGGGAACAGAGTCTCACTCAGTTACATCAGGCTAGAGTGCTATGGCATCGATTTGTATTCCTGGACTCAAGAGATCCTTTAGTCTTAGCCTTCCAAGTAGCTAGAACTATAGATGTGTGCCACAACACCCGGCTAATTTCTCTATTTTTAGTACAGACAGGGTCTCACTGTTGCTCAGGCTGGTCTTGAATCCCTAATCTCAAGCAATCCACCACCTCCACCTCCCAGAGTGGTAGGATTACATTTGTGAGCCAACATACCCAGTCTAAATTTTGTTTTCTAAAAAAATTAAAACAAAATTAGCATACTAAAGAAAAAAGCATGAAAACTCAAATAAAATTATAAATAAAAGGGAGACATGCAAATTGATATACCATAGAAGTACAAATGGTCACAAGAGACAACTACAAGCACTTATACACCAAGAATGTGGATAACCTAAACAAAAAGGATCACTTCCTAGACACATAACAAAGGAATTTTATGACTGGATCATAAAAAACTAGTAAATATGTGTAGACCAATAATGATTAAATAGATAGAGTCAGTAATCAAAAATTGTCTGGGTTCACCGTCGACCTGTTTTGGGAATCAACAGGGTAAATGAAACTGGGGCAAAAAAGTCATGAGACCTTATAAGCTTAAGTCTGAGAGCCTGGAGAGGCATACATTGACTTGCATACCAGGGCATCAGATTGAATCAATGCAACAACTTTCTGACTTCTCAAAAACCTTTTAGTGATCTCTAACAGAAAGTGTATATGCAAAATGCAAAGATGCCAAAAGATAGGGTTAAAAGAATCCCAAGTCCCCAGGAAGATTGGATAGAAGGAAAGGCTGAGTAAAAGGGAGCATGGGGTAAAGAGTCATTAACAAATGGCTGATAATGCATTTAGAAAGGAGGAGGGGAAAACTAGTTTCACTCCCACAAAGCAAGCAAGCCATGTTCCCTAATGTAAACTGCCAATCATAAATTCAAAGGATTTAGCCCCACTAAAGAGTTTAGCTCTTTCCCACCTGCTGACTCTGTGTCTGGGGATGGTCTTACCGATTTTGCCCTGTATGGAGCAGCTCTGGGCTCCTTTCATCTTCAGTAGTCTAGATAAGCCCCCAGGAATGGCATCTGCAGCTTTCCCCTGGATTAAGGCAGAGTGCCTGCTGAGAAATCAACTTCTCCACCTCCCACTGAAAACCTCCCAACAAAGAAAAGTCCAGGACAAGATGGCTTCACTCATGAGTTTTAGCACATATTCAAAAACTAAAGCCAGTCTTTCTCAAACTTTTCTAAAAATTGAAGAGGGAGGAAACACATCCAAACTCATTTTACAAAGCCAGAAATACCTTGATACCAAAGCCAGACAAGGACAATATAAGAAAATTACAAGTCAATACCCTGTTGAACACAGATGCAAAAAAATCCTCAATAAAACACTACCAAACCAAATTCAACAGTACCTTAAAAGAATTATAAGCCATGATCAAATAGCATTTATCCTGGGAGTGTACGTTAAGGTTACTCGTGTGGAGATGTACAGAAGGTGGTTTAATTTGTGGATTTACAGCTCAAATAAGAAACACAAACTGAGCAGGCATGGTGACTCTTACCTATAATCCTAGCACTCTGGGAGGCTGAGGTGGGAGGATTGCTTTAAGTCAGGAGTTCAAGACCAGCCTGAACAGGCTCTTTAAGAAAAAATAGCAGGGCATTGTGGTGGGTATCTGTAGTCTCAGCTATTTGTGAGGCTGAGGCAAGAGGATCTCTTGAGCCCAAGAGTTTGAGGTTGCTATGAGCTATAATGCCATGGCACTCTACCAAGAGTAATAAAGTAAGACTCTGTTTCAAATAAATAAATACAATAAAATAATAAAAATTAAAAGGCAAGTTATAGCAATCAATACCTACATTATAAAACTAGAAAGATTTCAAATGAACAACCTAATGATGTAGCCCAAGGAACTATAAGAGCAAAAACAAATAAAACCCAAAATTAGTATAAGGAAAGAAATAATAAAGACCAGAGAAGAACTTAAATGAAATGAAAACTAAAAGATACAAAAGAACAATGAAACAAAAAGTTATTTTTTTGAAAAGACAAACAAAATTGAAAACTATTAGCTAGACTAAGGGTGGGGGGAGGGAGAGGAGATCTAAATAAACAAACTCAGAAATGAAAAGGGAAATATACAAAAGATCATTAGAGACTATATGCTAATAGATTTTAACACAGAAGAAATGGATAAATTCCTGGACACATACAACCTATCAAAATTGAACCAAAAAGAAAAAATAAACCTGAACAGACCATTAACAAGTAGTAAGATTGACTCAGTAATAAAAAAAAGTCTCCCAACAAAGTAAAGTCCAGAATTGGATGGCTTTGCTGCTGAGTTCTACCAAATCCTTAAAGAAGAATTAATAGTGATTCTTCTAAAACAAGTCCAAAAATTTTGAAGCAGAGGGAATTCTTCCTAACTCATTCTATAAGGTCAAGATAATCCTGATACCAAAGCCAGACAAGGATGCAACAAAGAAAGAACAGGCCATTATTTCTGACGCATTCGAACACAAAAAAATCCTCAACAAATACTAGCAGACACAATTCAACAACACATCAAAAAGATGATACACCACGATAAAGTGGAGCTTATTTCAGGGATGCAAGGACGTTCAACACATGTAAATCAATAAATGCCATGTATCACATCAATAGAATGAAGGACAAAAACCATATGATCATCTCAATAGATACAGAAAAAGTATTTGATAAAATTTAATGATACTTTATGATTAAAAACTTTCAATAAATTAGTTACAGAAGGAAAGTAATACATAATAAAAACCATATGTGACAAACACACAGCTATGGAAAAAAGTGGAAAGCTTTTCCTCTAAAAGCTAGAACAAGACAAAGATACCCCTACAACCATTTTTATTCAAACATAGTACTAGAAGTCCTAGCCAGAGCAATTAGGAAAGAGAAAGAAATAAAGGATACTCAAATTATAAAGAAGGAAGTCAAATTGTTCCTATTTGCAGATATCATCTTATATAGAGAAAAACTCTTAGAACTGATATATTGAGTAAAGTTTCAAGATATAAGATTGACATAGAAAAATGAACATGTTTATCCACAAAGAAAGAACTAGTTGAGGAAGAAAGGAAAGGAAATCATTATATTGAAGAGACTTCTGCACCCCTGAGTTTATTATAGCACTGTGTACAATAAACAAGATATGGAATCAACCCAGATGTCCAAGAACAGATGAATGAAGAAAATGTGGTATATATACACCATTGAATACTATTCAACTATAAAGAAGAATGAAATTCTGTCGTCCACAGCAACACAGATGGGCCTAGACATTGTATCAAGTGAAATAAGCCAGGTACAGAAAGTGAGACACTGCATATGTTTACTCATATGTGGAATCTAAAAACGAGATGCTTTTATAAAAATAAAGAGTAGAACAAAGGATTCTAGAGGCTAAAAAAGAGTATGGGGAAAAGAGGAGTAGGGAGATATTTGCTAAAGAATACAAGATTACAGCTCAATAAGAATAAGTTTTAGTGTTCTATACCACAGTAGAATGATTATAGTTAACTTTAAATTATATAGTCTTAAATAGCTAGGAGGACATTGAATGTTCCCATCACAAAGAAACAATAAATGTTTGAGATAATGGCCATGCTAGTTATCCTGATCTGATCACTATATATACATCAAAAATCACTATGTAGCACACAAATAAGTGTAATTACATCAATTAAAAATATAAAATGAAAATTCTTTAAAAGGGACACACTACAGATTAAAAAAATAAACATGTAGGTTGAAAGCATATGGTTACACAGATATACCACACAAACAGCAGGCAGGAGTGAACTGGAGTGGTTATGCTAATATCAGAATAAATAGGCGTTAAGATGAAAACTGTTACTAGAGACAAGTAGGAGCATCTCATAAAAGAGCCAACTCATCAGGAAGACATGACAGTAAACATATACTTGCCTGACAACAGAATTTCTAATTATTAAATACATGAAGCAAAAACTGACAGAGTTGAAGGGAGAAATAGACAACTCAGTAGTAATAATCGGATGCAGTAATGCCAGTGACTTCTATGGCAGGAACTCAAACCCAGTGGCCACCACTCAAGCTGAGCTGCTAGGAAGACCTGTCAGCAAGCTCGTAGGAACTTAAAACCTTCTTCATGCCTCCAACTCACCAGGAGTTGGCGGGGGAGGGATAGTTGAAGCATGAGGAAAGCTCTTCATTGGTGGCCTCAGTACAGAAACAAATGAGAAGCCCTTGAGGTGACATTTGGCAAATATGCACTAATAGTGGAAGTTCTCTTGATGAAAGACCAAGAACTATCAACAAATTAAGAGAATTTGCTTGTATCACCTTTGAAAGCTTAGCAGATACAAAAGATACATCCAGAGATATGACCAGAAAGTTGTTATGTGGAAAAGTCATCAAAGTGAAACAAGCCACCAACTCATCATGTGAAAGTGGTAGACATAGAGCACTTCAACCTCCTAGAAGCAGAGGTCCACCAAGAGATGATGATGGCTACTCCATGAATTTCAACATGAGTTCTTCCAGGGACTCCTTCTAACATGAAGGGGGGGGGGACTCCTCCTAAAAGATCTGCCCCTTCAGGACCAGTTCGCAGCAGCAGTGGAATAGGAGGAAGAGCTCCTGTATCATGTGGAGGAGACACTATGAAGGCCCACCTTGAAGGGAACCCTTGCCCATCATAGAGGTATTTGTCTCCAAGAGATTATGAATATTCTACTAAAGCCAGCTATTCACGTAGAGATTACCCAAATTCTTGAGATACAAGAGATGATGCATCACCACCAAGAGATCATAGTTATTTTGAGTGCAGTTATTCTAGTTCAAGTGATAACTATCCATCAAGAGGTTATAGTGATAGATATGGGATGGTCATGACTGTGACCTTTTAGATTATGCAAGTAGAGGTTCCTACAGTGATATGAAAGTTATGGTAATTTATGTAGTGCTCCACCTGTACGAGGGCCCTGCCTTTTTATGGTGGAAACAATCACTATGATGATTACAGCAGCTCATGTGACAAATATGGTAAAAGTTGAGACAGTTACTCAAGCAGCTGAAGTGAACTCTATTCAAGTGGTCATGATTCAGTTGGCAGACAAAAAAGAGGACCTCCCCTTCTATGCGATGGGGGTAACCTCCTTCAAATGATTTCTACAGCAGTACAAGCTGCGTAGCACCAAGAGGCAGTGGCTATGGAGGAGGCTGATCTGATAGAAAGGGAGGCAGAAGCAGATACTGGAAACAAAATTTTGGACCAAAATCCCTGTTCAAAGAAACAAACAACAACAAAAAAAAGTGGAAATTGTCACAACTCCTCAAGGACTACTAAAAGGAAAAATTTTGTTACCTTTTAAAATTTTCCTGTTAAGTTCTAATAATTTTTATGTTCTAATGAAGAAAAAAATAAAAGTTTAATTTTACTTTATGACATTGCTGTCAACAAGCAAATATTAAAGGTGTAAGACTTAACTTGTACTACTAGTATTGTAATTTTCCAAGTAAAAGTGTCCCTAATGGTCACTTCTTATCTAATTTTTTCCCAGTAAATGAGGCAAGCAATTCTAAGATCTTCCACAAACATATAGCCATTTAAAATGGAGAGATGAATCATTCTGCCTATACAAACAAGCTAGTTATTAGAGGGTGGTGGGGTATGCTATCCTTAGGATTTCGGGATGTTTTCAAATTAAAATCTGTGTTTTTAGTATGAAAACCCTGAGATAAGATGCCTATGTAAGGAAGTTCTATTTACCCAGTAAACCCAAAACAAATGGATAATTCTGGCCATCTTTTGCCTTCCAGACATTTCCTTGTGAATCTGCAAGAACCTCCCTTCCCCCCCTCCCCCAGTAATGACCATTTAACTGTGTGTTAAACAACTACAGAATACTAAAAAAAAAGGTTTGGTAAGAAAACCACCACAAAAAAAAGTAATAGTTGGATATTTCAATACCCTATTCTTGATAATAGGTAGAACAACTATACAGAACAACAAGTATATACAAGACTTAAACAACACTATCAGCCAATTAGACCTACATGACATCTATAGAACCTTCCACCCCCTACTCCTCCAGTGTACATGGAACATTTTCCAGGATAGACCATATACTAAGGCCAACTAGGACATTAAAACAAGCCTCAGTTTATAAGGATTGAAACAATAGAAAGAATGTCCTCTGACCACAATGGAATTAAATTACAAATAAACAACACAAGGAAATTTAGGGAATCCACAAATATGTAGCAATTTTAAAACACATGTCTAAAAAAAACCAAACAAACCATGGATCAAATAACAAAGTAATTAGGAAATATTTTGAGTTGAATTAAAATAAAACATACTAAATCTGTGGGATATACAGCTAACACAGTGTTCAGAGGGAAATGTGTAGTCATAATTACCTACATTACAAAAATTAAAAAGAAAGAATTCAAATCAATTACCTAACTTTCGAGCTTAAAAAACTCACAAAAATGTGAAAAAGATTAGGGTATAAATGAGCACAAAATTTCTTTTTGTGGTAATGATAGTATTCTAAAATTAGATTGTGAGCTCCATGCCAGCCTTATACACCAAGGCTGGCGGGTTCGAACCGGGTTTAGCCCAGGCCAGCTAAACAATGACAACTGCAACACAAAATAGCCAGGCATTGTGGCGGGCGCCTGTAGTCCAAGCTACTTGTGAGGCTGAAGCAAGAGAATTGCTTAAGCTCAAGAGTTGGAGGTTGCTGTGAGCTATGATGCGACAACACTCTACCGAGGGCAACATAGTGATACCCTGTCTCTTAAAAAAAAAAAAAGTAATAAAATAAAATAAGATTGTGGTGAGAGTTGCACAACACTATTTACAAAAAATTAACTGAATTTGGCATGTACAAAAAGTAAATTCTATGGCATGTAAATTCTACCTCAAGAAAGACATCATAATCTTGTGTAAGCCATTGAATCAGGTAAGATTCATCTATGGGTATTAAATCTAGCAAGAACTTTTGATGAGTAGATGAATATTTGCCTGATCTTAAACTGTCTCTCCACTGGTTTCCCATTTATTGTAAGGGAAAACATAGTAATTATTATAGTGAAGGATCAGACAACACCATCACCACATTATCAATCTGATGGTCAAAATTAATATCAGCAAAGAAAGTTAAATGGACATTAGAAACCACAAGATGTGATTCTATGAGGACACAATATTAAACAGAATATTAAACACTGGACAAACTGCAAAGGAGGAATGTTCTTTTAAAGGGGGAAGAGATACAGACTTCAAAAGTATCTATATTGTAAAATACAAAAAAAAAAAACCCTATTAAAATGTTTCTAATTAAATGAGGCTAAAGAGACATGACAACAAAATGTAAGACTTGACCTTAAACTTGGGAAGAGGGCTGTTAAAAAGGGCATTATTGGGGCGTGTTTACGGCGCCACCTACTGCACGCGCACGCTCTCTCCTGTCCCAGCTCATGGAGTGAGTCTGGTAACGTGGCCACCGGCTCTGATCTTCTCCTGCCATCCCGGCCTCTCAAGGTCGTTGCAGGTTTTGGCAGATGGCAAAGTTCATAACACCTGTGATCCAGGACAATTCGTCAGGCTGGGGTTCCTATGTGATTTCCGAGCAGTTCCGGGATATGCTCTACCGCCGTTCAGCAAAGATGATGGGCTAGGAAAGGTTGCAGACTGGACGGGAGCCACAAACCAAGACCGGAGGTACACAAGTAAGCCCTCCTCTCAGTTTGGTGGTGGAAGTCAATATGCTTATTTCCACGAGGAGGATGAAACCAGCTTTCACCTGGTGGGTACTGCACACACACACAGAAGACTGCCGATCAGGGGAATCGGATAGATCCGCGGCACATGTGCAAGCCCTGCCTAAGAGCGCTAAGCAGGAGAAAGAATGCAAATGACTACAGAAAAAATTACAGAAGTAATTCGGGGTTAGGCAAAAATGGGATCAAAAATCACAGAAACCTCGAGACTCTTGAGTTGAAGTTGGTAGTGACTGGGAAATGAAACAGGAAATGGATTTTCCTCAGTTGATAAAGATGCATTATCTGGACGTGTCAGAGCCACAGGACATGGAGTGTTGTGGGGCCCTAGAATACTATGATAAAGCCTTTGACCGCATCACCACGAGGAGCCAGAAGCCACTGCGGAGCATCAAGCCATCTTCCACACTGTCAGCACCACAGATGACCTTGTCATCTGAAAGTTGGCAAAAACTCAGGGGAATGTGTTTGCCACCGATGCCATCCTGGCCACACTGATGAGCTATACCCGCTCAGTGTATTCCTGGGACACTGTGGTCCAGAAGTTAGGTCCACACTCTTCTTTGATAAGAGGGACAACTCAGACTTCGACCTCCTGACAGTGAGTGAGACAGCTAATGAGCCCCCTCAAGATGAAGGTAATTCTTTCAATTCACCCTGCAGTATGGCCATGGAAGCAACCTACATCAACCACAATTTCTCCCAGCAGTGCCTGAGAATGGGGAAGGAAAGACACGATTTTCCCAACCCAAATCCAAACGTCTTCTTTGTGGAAGACGACATGGATAAGAATGAGATTGCATCTGTTGCATACTGGTATCGCAGGTGGAAGTTTGTGGATGATATTGACCTTATTGTTCGCTTTGAGCATGATGGTGTCCTGACTGGAGCCAATGGGGAAGTGTCCTTCATCAACATTGAGACACTCAATGAGTGGGATTCCAGGCACTTTAAGGGCACTGACTTGCATCAGAAGCTAGACTCTCAGGGAGGAGCCATCATTGCCCACTGAGCTAAAGAACAACAGCTACAAGTTGGCCTGATGGACCTGCTGTGCTTTGCTGGCTGGATCTGAGTACCTCAAGCTCAGTTACATGTCTCGATACCAGGTGAAACACTCTTCACACCTCATCATCCTGGGCACCCAGCAGTTCAAGCCCAATGAGTTTGCCAGCCAGATCAACCTAAGCATGGAGAAGGCCTGGGGCCTTCTGCCCTGCATCATCAACATCTGCATGAAGCTGGAGGAAGGCAAATACTTCATCCCCAAGGACCCCAACAAGCAGGTCATCTGTGTCTACAGCCTGCCCGATGATACCTTTAGCTCTGATAAAGATGATGAGGAGGAGGAAGAAAAAGAGGAAGAAACTTAAACAGTGATAATGTGGAGCCCAGAAGGGCTTTGGAGTATTTTGACTATTCTCCAGCATTTGACAGACGAAATATAGTAAAAGTCTGTTTAATCTTTTAAGAAAAGAAGGGGGCATTATTATACATTTCTTAAAAGTAGAATGCAGAGAGATTAGGTTAAAATATTGTAATCAAGGGAGCCAAGATGGCCAACTAGAGACGGTTCCAGCTGAAAGGTAGAAGAGAGTGGAAAATAATTTCAGCTCAGGTATGGAGCACAGGGAAAAGCAGTATCCAGGGACTCTACTGAGAAGGTTGCAAAGTTGACAAAAAGGAAGCGAGAGAAGAGAGGACAGGGCACAGACCACATCAAGAGAGGCCTGGGGCCCAGTGAAAGAGAAGGGGGCTACCCTTCTCCACTTGGGTGCTCCCAGTGAGCACACAAAACACAAAACTCTTACCCCATGAGAGAGTGCCACAAGAGACAGAGAGCCAGCATTCTTATACCCAGATGCTTTCTCCTCTGTACTTCCTCCATAATACAAAATAATTTTGGCTCATTCCAGCTTGAGGAACAACCCCTCACCCCACAGAAATCATAAAAATGCTTTGTGATGAGAAGCCCATTTCTCTGTAGAAGGGAATGCATCCAGCTGAGTCCACAACTGTGAGTGTGACAGCTGTGGTGTGTGATCTTTCTGCCTACAGGTATTTGGCAAGATCACCAGCTGGCAGCTCAGATAGGTGGGCTGACCCTGCTGTGGCCCAGATACAAGAGTCAGGCAGGGAAATACAGGGGAGAAGTTACAGGACCAGACTTGGGTGGTGAGAAAACCCATATGATTATATCTAATGGAAGGTGTTGATGGGGCACTGAGGTGTGGGGTTCTGTGAGCATTCCCCATCCCTTACCCCCAAGGGAGAACCACCCTTGGGGGTGCAGCACCCAGACTGTATTATCTTAGCCCCTGGTTCCCATAATAACTGAATGCCTCAAGTGTGTGGGCTGAATGGGGACAGCAGCTTCTGCCCCTGCCGTACTCAGTCCAAAGTTGAGTGTGTCTTGAACTAAGAAACTCACAAGCTGCTGCTTCTCCCCTGGTGGGAGTATGTCCTTGATGGAGGCCCCTACAGATAGAGAGGCCTATCTCCTTCCACTTGGGGTCTACTGGTGGAAAAGCATCCTACAGAGAAGAACACTAGGAGGTCAGACACAGACTCTGTAGGGTACTTCAAGAGCTGATCTCAGGCTGTGAGGAAATGTACATGGGCTGATCTGAGGGGGAGTGCTATGGAGTTCCAGGGAGAAAATAGAGATAACACACATTCCACTCTGATGAAAAACCAGACAAGTGGAAAGTGATGAAAAGACTTCAAACCAACAAAAGAAAGATATGATGGTAAAAGAGAACAATTCAATAAGAAAACATAACAACTTTAAATACTTACACATCTAACATAGGTGCACCCAGATTCATAAAGCAAATCCTACTTGATCTAAACAAAATGATAAACAGCAGCACTATACTAGCAAGGGATTTCAACACCCTACTTTTAGAATGCAACAGATCCTCCACATATTAAAAAAACAAATATTTGGTTTGGTGCCTGTGGTTCAATGGGCTAAGGCATCAGCCACGTACACCTGAGCTGGCGGGTTCGAATCCAGCCCAGGCCCACCAAACAACAATGATGGCGGCAACCAAAAAATGGCTGGGCATTGTGGCAAGCTCCTGTAGTCCCAGCTACTTGGGAGGCGGAGGCAGGAGACTCGCTTGAGCCCAGGAATTGGAGGTTGCTGTGAGCTGTGATGCCACAGCACTCTACCCAGAGGGACAGCTTGAGGCCCTGTCTCAAAAAGAAAAAAAAGAAC
>CAUYON010095250.1:0-39775 GCA_963573935.1 Arctocebus calabarensis
TGTGGTGGGCACCTGTAGTCCCAGCTACTTGGGAGGCGGAGGCAAGAGACTCGCTTGAGCCCAGGAATTGGAGGTTGCTGTGAGCTGTGATGCCACAGCACTCTATCCAGGGTGACAGCTTGAGGCTCTGTCTCAAAAAAACCAAAAAACAAAAAAACCCCAAAACTGAACAGCTGAGGTGACAGTTTAAACATGGCTCTGGGTACCCAAGAAATTTCCTGATGGGACCAGAAATTTGAGAGCAGTGCTCAGCAGATTATTTCACTCGGGTTAGCACCAGACCTTGCGTGATTGATTTTTATAGTGGTGTCTGATAAATTGCTCAGCCTGAAAGTAGAAGCAGGTGTGAGATCCCTGGTGGCGTTTTCCAAACTTCATGGGAGACGAGTCCACCTTAATATGTGAATAATCCCGCCCTTCAGTTTAGCTGAGGACAAGGAACTTGAAAAAACAAGTCAAACAAAGCAGAGGTGGAAAAGCTCTTAGAATCTTTTTTGAATTTTTTTTTTTCAGAAGTCCCCAATTAGTATTGAGATCGTGCACTTTGTGGCTTTCAGGTGAGGGTGTGGCAGATAGAATGCCAGACCCAGAAGCTGGAGGAGGCCCTGAAGGAGCACAAGTCCTCCGTGTCCTGCATCCGGGTGAAGAAGAACAATGAGGAGTGTGTCACCGCCAGCACTGACGGGACCTGCATCATTTGGGACCTTGTGTAGGTACCTGTGACGGGGAGGATGAGGCAACACTCGTGAGACCAACCACGCCAGCATCACACTGAACTTGCCAGAAGATTCAAATGGAGGGTGGAATTCGTATGTAAGGCAATAAACAGTAAAGGGAGGATCCTCAGGCCGTTCATCGCCACGACTGTCCAGGGTTTACAGAGGCTGGTGGGGAGGGTAGAGTCTCCAGGAAGAACCGAACGTTAGGAGCTTCTGGATTACTTAGAGAGGCAGCTTTCTGGATCTACACCGTGAAGCATGGTTTAAATCACACCAATTCAACTCTATGTGTTCCAAAGAAAGAGAAATAAGTGATGCAGACAGCTCCTCTCGGTGGAGGGAAGCCCAGCATGAGCTTGCCCCTGGGAGGAGGGGCATGAATTCGCCACATTCCCAGGTCACTTGCATTGGGAGCATATCACAGCCCCAAAGAATCCCTAACTCTAACTAACTAGCCCAAAGCATGTGGTCTTTTTTGTAGGGGTAACTCAAAGGATTTTCCAAGGTGATTTTTTAAATTTTTGATTATAAGCATTTTTGCTGTGTGCTTTCATTTTGGAATCAGACCTTATTTCCCCGCCTCCTCCCTCCATCCACTGACCATCCCTCTACCATTCCTAAGGGGTATGGGCTCTGTACAGCTGTGTGGGAAAGACTAGAATAAGAACAAGGACCGGAGAAGGGAGGTATGTGTGGCCAAAGGGTATGAAATGCTCTTGATGGGAAGGAGGACTCAGGACAAAAACAGAACACTTTTTATTTAATACATTAAAAAAACCAAGGCAAGACTCTGTCTTCTAACCCTCTGTGTCTCCTGGGGATCCTGTTATAAAAGTAGACTTTGATTCAATAGATGTAGTGTGGCACCTGAGATTCTGCATTGCTAACAAGCTCTCAAGTGACAGTGCTGGTCTAAATGCCACACTTGGAGAAGGTGTCAACCTACAACTGACCTTCCCATTGGGAAAATATTAAACTAGAAGGGCATGTCTAAACTTATTCCCATGGAAGGTTTCTGACTGCCTCATATCCTTAGAGCCTTTCTGTTGTGTAGCAGGAATATTTGTGCCCAAATCTTTAAAAACGCTCAAATACCATGTTTGAAAACTTCCATCATGAGAAGAAGCTGTGCAGAAGGTGCATTTTTTAGCCAGGAAAGCCTGACTTGGGAGATGGCCACTCAGCACATTGTCTATGGAAGGAGAAGCAATACTTAATTGTATTTTTTGTGCAGTAAGGCAAAAGTTCACAAACTACCGTGCATGTGAGAGGCAACTGGGATGCTAGTTTAAAATGCAGATCTGTGGCCTCATTGGAACCTACGGAATTCAAATCCCTAGAGGCAGAGGACCAATAATATCCACGTGTAAAAATCCCTTCCTCACACTTGGCCACTGAGATCATAGGGAACTCTGCTTCCAAAAGGTGGCCCCAAGAATTGAGTACGTTACGTTGGCTGGGTGCAATGGCTCACACCTGTGTTCCCAGCATTTGGAGACCGAGAAGGGAGAATAGCTTGAGCTCAGGAGTTTGAGACAAGCCTGAGCCAGAGTAAGACCTCATGTCTACTAAAAATAGAAGAAGTAGCCAGGAGTTGTGGTGGGCACATGGGAGGCTGAGGCAAGCGGATCGCTTGAGCCCAGGATTTGAGCTATGATGCCATGGCACTCTACTGAGGGTGACAAAGTGAGACTTGTCTCAAAACACAGAAAATAGAATAGAGTACATTTTGTGGGAGGTGGCAGGTAGGCTCTGAGTTCAGCCTCTTCTCCTTCCTTCTTGTTGGAATTTAAAGTCTCTCACTGAGTTCTGTGCTTTGTCTTCAGAAAAGGGCCCTTCCCACTGTCTTTTGACAGCCGGATAGGAGCGAGGGGAGCACACAGAAGTCAGGAGGGCAGAGTAACTGGAAGTCTTTTTTGGAGAAATCTGAGGGCCACTGTCCTGAGCAGCATGAGATGTTTGCAGAGAGATAAACCAACCTAAGCCCTAGAGCTTGTACCAAATTCAGTTTGAAGAGTAAATAAATATTCCAGGGAAGAGAAAGTCGAATTTCATGACTTTTGAATCTACTTTTCAGGCGTCTTAGGAGGAATCAGATGATCCTGGCCAACACGTTATTCCAGTGCGTGTGTTATCACCCTGAGGAGTTCCAGATCGTCACCAGTGGAACAGACAGAAAGGTAAGTACTCCCAGCAACTGTCAGATCTTTCGGGACAAGAGAGAAGCCGTAAGGTGTTGTGGCTGAGGGCACAGGCTCCAAAGTCAAGCCACCCTGATCCAAATGATGGTTTTGTTGCTGATCAGTCTTGTTGCTTTGAAAATGTCATGCAACCTCGCAGCGCCTTCACTTTCTCATCTGTTAAGAGGAGGTGACGCCACCAAACTCATGGGGCATCTGTGAGGATTAAAGTAATGCTCACCTATGATGCTTGTAGAATGAATGGGGGCTGGCAAATAGTAGGTACTCATTAAATATTGGGCTTTATTATTAGGAAATTTCTGAGACTGGAGTGGAATTGCTGTGCCCAGACCAGTTATGACTGTGATGAAATTCAAACAGAAAGACAGTAGAGCTCCTTCCCTCTCATCACTACTTATAAAAACATTAAAAAAGCTTTTCAGGTGGGGAGTCTACATCCTTGGATGAAGATTGGTCTTCTGTTTGGGGGACATTTCCCCTTGTAGCAAACTCTCGTGGAGCTTAATCACTTACTTATTTTGGGTAGCAGGGGATGGAATCAGCTAACACGTATGTAAACCAATGAATGAGCGGTGAATAATAGATGAACAAGACATGAGATGGTGACAGGGCTACAAAAGGAAACAGAACGGGCTATATGACGCTGGCCAGGTGCAGGGAAGCTCCTTGGCGCTCCAAGGATCTAGCTTTGTCCAGATCTCGAAGAGGGGCACCCCTGGCAGACGACGGCAGGGAAAGACTGAGCTCTGACAGGGCTGCCTAGGAGAGGGTCCCTGTGTCTTCCTTGCCTGGGATGACAGGCCAAGTTCCAGCTACTTCTGTGGGTGTGATTACTGAGAAACTGAGAAACCCTTCATGCTTTTACTATGAACACAGAACTTTTGTTCATGTGATCTAGCATCCATAGAAATTATAAAGCAAAAGAAAAAAAGTACCAAAAAAATAAATAAAAGTACACAATCTCTAGCCATTCAGGGGAATACAGCAAGTTTCCATCTACACGAAATGAAGAGAAATGGATGAAATGTGTGCCCGGAGTTCACGCTTCTAATTCCCGGTCAAGCATTCTGTATTTAAGGAAATTTTATTTTTGAATGCTTTGTACTTTCTCAAGGTTCAAAGTACAAAGGCATTATATTCAACACCTGTCTCCCCCCTTCTCCTCCCTAGGAGGGGACCAAGGTTAATCCCTTTTGTCTTTGAACTCCACCCTGAGGAGTATTTTATTGCTTTGGGGTAGAAGGGAAACTGGGAAGGGGGGTAGGGTGAAGAAGAGGGAGGGTTGGGCCACCCCTGTGAGTCCCAATCTCTGGAACTCTGGGGGGTGCCCATTCCCCAGTGCTTTCCCTCCTACCAGGCCTGAAGCCTCACTGCCGATGCAGAAGCTGTTTTCTCCTTTTACAGCTTGCTTCAGACTCAATCTGCTTAGTCTTATCAAAAGCCCTTTCTGTCACAATCCAGGTTTATCAGCACATCAACATCTCTTTAAATAGAATGCAAATTTTCAAACCAATACTAAAAATATTAAAATGGTTTTTCCACCCCCTGCTATAGCCTATTTATAATTTCAGCCAGTATCATCCCATGGTGTATTTTTGTTACTTTCTATATAAAGTCGAACCATCTTTTGTTAGCATGTGCGTGGATGATTCCACTGAGCTGAATCCTGCCTAATACTTCTTTCCCGAATTCCAGATTGCTTACTGGGAAGTATTTGATGGTTCAGTAATCAGAGAGTTGGAAGGTTCCTTGTCTGGGTCAATAAATGGTATGGATATCACACAGGAAGGAGCGCACTTTGTCACAGGTTAGTACTGGGATAAGAAAGCCACTCCTGGCTTATTTAGTTGGGGACATGGAACTCCCAGTTCAGAGGCAATGAGAACAGATCACAACAGGGTCTCAGGGGCAACTTGGTTACATCCATACTGAACACTGCAGCCATGGCCCAGCCAGAAAGGAAAAATCTAGAAGTCACGCTTCGGTGAGACATTTGCACAGGAGACTTTGCACAAATAAAAGCCAAGCTTTATATCACCAGCCTTTAAGTGGTCTGGGCTGTTCCAGTGTGCCTTTCTCTGTTCTTTCCTACTGAAGTCTCAAATGGCAGTTCTTATGTATTTATCCCGTGGATCCCTCCTTATTGTTGAATGAGGTGCTCCTTCCCCCATGAAAACAGATGAATTAACCAGTTTTCAATGGGGCATTTACCACGGAACGTGGCAATTGGAGGCACATCATTTCTTGCTAGGTTTTCTGATTCTTCAGGACATTGATAAATAAATGTTCTAATTAACCAAGGGTGTCCAACCTTTTTTCTCTGCTGCACAAACAAAAGCTGATTAGCAAAAAAAAAAAAAAAAAAGTTTGGTGCATACTTTTTCATAATATCCAACACCACAGATAAGCAAAAAAAATCATTACAAAATCAGCATGCATACAGCCTGTTGGCCACAGGTTGGACACCCTTGGTACTAAGTTTCAGAAACACACTGACTTAAAGCAGGATATCAAACTAGACACCGTGTGATCCCAATCAGACTGTACACGTACGTGCAAGCTTGTATACATGGGAAATACAGATATATGTATACTTATAGAAAAAAGACAGGAAGGAACTAAACCAAGATGTTATTAGTGGTTATTTCTGGGTAGTGAGATAAAGGTGATTTTATCTCTTTGTATTCCTCTCCCCCCATATTTCCTATACTAGACATAGATTTTTATAATCAAGTAAAAGATGTTATAAAGATAGATTTTCTTCCTTTAAGTTGGCTCGTGGGCAATGTATTAGGAATAATCGTTATTTGAAATTGGGGCTGTTTCTCTGTGTATAGTAGCAGCAATGCCGTGCAAGTGTTTGTCTTTTTCAGGTGGAAATGACCATCTGATCAAAGTTTGGGATTATAACGAGGGTGAAGTGACTCATGTTGGGGTGGGACACAGTGGCAACATCACGGGAATCCGGATAAGTCCAGGAAATCATTATATTGTTAGCGTAAGCGCTGACGGAGCCATTTTGCGATGGAAGTACCCATTTACCTCCTGAAGCTCCTGGGATCTCTCTGAGCCACCACATGGCACAGTCCTGTTGAGGACGGGGTTTAGATAACTCCAACTGTCGTCCTGATTTTCCACATTGCTGTTTTTGTTCTTCCGTTGAAATATTCTCTAAGTTTCTCCTTTCCTTTATAGAATGCATTTACATTCTTAAAGTGTATATTAAGATTGAAATATGTTGAATAATTTTTCCAGACTGTAATTAAAAGTTTTATTATGAATAAATTCTCCATTGTTGGTTTCCTGTCGTATCCTCTTTTATATGACTCTGTGAAACCCACAGACCTTCCTCACGATCTGTCTACAGACAACATTGCTATTATCCTCTAAAAATAAAGCAAGGGGAATTTCCTGCTTAATCAGCATTTTATTGGTCAAGCTCTGGGGAAGAAGACTTTGGTTTAAATACAGATCTTTGGCAGGCTTTACAAAACCCTCTGAGCTGCAGTTCTCTCTTTTTTTCAAGCAATAATAAATTCCTGTTCAAGAGTTTATTGTGAGAATGAAGTGACATAATGTTTTAAAGCATGGGCAGAATTCCTGACACAGAGAGTGAAACATGACTGCTTTCTCAAAGAAAACGTGTGCTGTTGGGGATCTTGGGGTGACTATCAAAGATGACATTTTGAGTTGGCTATAAATTCTTTCTCCTGTGCCTACCACCACAAGGGTGACGAAATGGACCTTGTGTATTAATCGTCCAACTGAGTATCTGTTTTAATTCCAGAGAGGGCAAATGATGGCATTTTGCAGAAACACACGTCTCCAATTCACAGTACGGTCTTATAAGCTTATTCTTTAACCCTTAACTAATACTGCTTTCATCGGGTAACTGCTGCTGTCCTATTTGAAAGATTGGGGAGAATATTTAATAAATTATGACCACTTATTAAATAACAAGCAGCAGGACGTTGATGTAATACTGCAGATCTCCTTTTGAGCTACAAATTGATGAGAAATTAATTTGCAAGACCTTGCCTGATTAATTATAAAACTGTCAGTTACAGGGAATAATGTGAGAGCGCAGGCCCCCGGGGTTGCCCAGGGAATCAAGGGCGGAGCAAGGCCAAGCTCATTCTGATTGGGCAATAATTCAGCAAGGCTTTTGCGCTGGGGAGTGAACTAGAGACAGCGTAGGGGGCGCGCCTGGGAGCCGGAAAACTTCCTGGTAAGCAAATGCCGAGGTTGGAAGGGCCTAAACCCGGCAACTCCGGTCGAGTTCCGGTTTCCCTACTTACGGGTTTGGTGGCCTAACGTTGCCTTAACCTCTCGGAGCCCACTTCTCCACCAGCTAAACCGAGGCCGATCGAGTCTCACAAGTTTTTGGACAATGACTCTAACCCAGCTTGTAGTTTTAAAAAGCAAACCACGCCAGGTGTTTGTTCACACGGCAACACGAGGCTCCCGGTTCAGGTGCTGGGTTGGCGGGTACAGGCAAAGCCTCTGCCGCCCCCAAGGGGCAGACGGGTTGGAAGGAGGTGGCACCCCCTGTCTGCACACACCTGAGCCCTCGGAGGAAGCGGCGGTGTACGGAGCGCCGCCCGCCCTGCGCCTTCCAGCGCGCGCCTCTCACCACGCCCGAGGCGGTCCTTTGGAGTCTTTCCTTTCCCGTTTCTTCGTCAACGTAATTACAAGAAACTTAACAATAGCCGGGGCTTTGCAATTTACTAGGCGCTTTCAAATATTTCATTCCTCTATTACTTCTACAGCTTGAAGGTTGGGCGAGGAACAGGGGCAGAGGTTAAACCAGGTCTGTTGGTTTACCAGAGGTAAGGCAGGGTGCAGAAATGGGCTACCACGACTCCCACTGCTTTTATTCCCAGTCTGCGCCGCGGGGGCGGGTCGAGGCAGGGAGAGGGGCGGCCGGGCGCTGCCCTGGGGCCGGCAGTGCGGCAGGATTCCCGCGCGGGGAGGGGCGGCCCCGCCCTTGGCTCCGCCTCCGCCCGGTCCCCGCACACCTGCCCGCAGGTAGCCGGCGCCGGGCGCCGGTGCGAGGCTGTAGGGCCTGTTAGCTGCCTGCCCGCTTCGGGCCCGGGGGATTCCCTCCGGGAGCCGTGCCGGCGGGTGCCATGAACCCGGGCCCCGGGGACGCGGCAGGAGGGGGGCCGCCTGCGCCCCGGCCCCGCCGCCGCCGCTCCCTGCGCCGCCTTTTCGGCCGCTTCCTGCTGGCGCTGGGCAGCCGCTCCCGCCCCGGGGACTCGCCGTCCCGGCCCCAGCCCCAGCCGGGACGCTGCGATGGCGACGGTGAGGGGGGCTTTGCCTGCGTCCCGGGCCCGACTCCAGCGGTCCCCGGCAGCCCCCGGGAGGAGCGTCCGCCCGGCCCTCAGCCGCAGCTCCCCGCGGGCGACGGGGCGCGGCCGCCGGGCGCGCAAGGCTTGAAGAACCACGGCAACACCTGTTTCATGAACGCGGTGGTGCAGTGTCTCAGCAACACCGACCTGCTGGCCGAGTTCCTGGCGCTGGGGCGCTACCGGGCGGCGCCGGGCCGCGCCGAGGTCACCGAGCAGCTGGCGGCGCTCGTGCGCGCGCTGTGGACACGCGAATACACGCCCCAACTTTCCGCCGAGTTCAAGGTAGGCAGCGCTCTGCAGCCAACCGCCCTTGCCGCTCGGCGGCAACCTCCTTCTGGCCCTCTGGTTTCGTTTTTGGAAAAGTATGTGCACCATCAGGAGAGGGCTTTCTTGGGGGCCTTTAGATGTCCTTTATCAGTTCAACCTTAGGTTACTGCCTTTGTTTTGAGTCGATGTGTTGTGCTTTCTCTTGCATGTGTTTTCCTTTATAAATTAATTCCTCCAGGTATTTTTTTTGGGGGGGGTAGGGAGGTGGCGGTGGAGAGATTTAAGTGTATGCTGCGTTTTTGCATTCAACTAACATTTGCTGAAGTCTTGAAGGCCTGTGGGCCAGTGTTCTAACGCCAAGGATACGGCTTCCAATCCAGAGGGGTGTGGGGAAGGGGACTTTGAAAGCAAGGCCTCAGAGGAAGGAGATGGTGTTTGGGTAGAGATCGGAAAGATGAAAAGGACGCAGTCAGGCCAAAATCTAGGAATAATCCAGGCAGAAGGACCAGTAAGTCTGTACTTCCCAAAGAGAAAGAAAACTAGTGTAGCTGTAGCTGGGGAGGCAGATGAGTCTGCCAGATCACGGAAGACCTTGTAGGCAACGGTAGAGATTTTGGATTCTGTTCTAAACCCAACGGAAGCTGAGAATCTGCAGGCCAATCCTGTGCTGAGTGCCTGGGAAAGGCAGGGGGTGTGCTGTGTGGAGATGGCAGCCTTTTGTTTAATGTACATTCATTCAGGCCCCTACAATATGTTAGCATGGGGTTGCATTTTATTGTCTGCAGGATCACGATCTACTTATTTGGGATGCTGCAGAGTCATGAAGCTTTGTAAATCGTGTGTGCTACCTCACCCACGGTTAAAGCAGGGGTGTTTGTTTGGGGTCTCAGTTGGAGTAGAGAGTGCCTGATAATTGATGCATATGATCAGATGCAAGGTTTGATTCCTGCTTAGAAAAAAAAAAAAAAAAAGAAGGAAAGGAAAAGAAAAGAAAAAACCACAGCTCTGGGCAGAGAGCTAAAGTTCTCCACAGACTAGTGATTGTTCTTGGGGGTGGGGGGACCTGTCAGTGTTCATTCCACAAGCATCACCGCTCTTGAGTTTCAGCCTGAGAAAGCAGTCTTTGCCATGTCACCCGCAAGGATGCCAACCCCACTTTCCTCCCTGTCTTGCCTCCATCAGTGAGGCACTGTTCTTCAGCAGTCAGTGGGTCACTCGGTTGTCACTGCCTTTTTGGGCAATATTCGCTTCTTAAACCTAAGAGGCAGTATAGCCTAGTAGTTAAGAGAGCAAGGTCTCTGGAGCTTTGTGACCTTGAGCAAGTTACTAAATATTCCTGCGCCTCAACTTTCCTGTAAAATGGAGCCCTGTTGGTATCCACCTTATGATAGGGTTATGGTGTTAAATGAGTTATGGGCAGAGGACTCAGAACAGTGCTGGGCCCCTGGAGAGTGTTCATTATTCTCATCTGCAGAAACCCAGAGGAAGGAGGGAGGTATCTAGGTGTGGGTTTTCTCTAGCCCAGCGGTTCTCAACCTGTTGGTCGCGACACAGAAACTGTATTAAAGGGCTGCGGCATTAGGAGGGTTGAGAACCACTGCCTAGCCAGATGTGTTCTCATCCAGCTAGGCAGCAAGGGGAGAGGCCTGAGTAGTTGGAAAAAAACCCCAAGTTAGTAATCTCTCTGACTCACCGGGATTTCCTCTCTCTTTCCGGGCTGTCAAACTCCCCAGGGCCTAGGAGCTCCCAGTTTGCCCCAGGGACTTGAAGGATAATCAAGTTTTTAATGTGTTAATGAGAGAGAGAGTGAATGAACTTGAATCTGGGGTTTCCTGGGAGCCTTAGAGGGAGGAGTGAAGGATCCCAGAATCCAGGCTTTATGCATTATGGATTGAAATCTAGGTGGGCTCCTTTTATTTTACAGATGAGGAAACCTTCATTCATTCAACAGATATTTATTGAATGTCTGGACACTGCCAGGAACACGGAGTATGTGATGAGTGGTGCTCACAAACCCAGGTTCTGAGACTACTCTCCAGGAGCTCACCGTATTGTGGGAGACACGGATGTTAATCACTCAGGCACGTGATTAGATCAGGAACTTGCTAGAAAGGAAAACTACAGGTGCTGTGGCAGTTGTAGCCGGAGGTTGTGATTTGATTGGGGGTGGTGGGATGGGCAGCGAAGTGGCCCCTGGAGAGGGAATCAAGCACTGCCTTGAGTTTTGAAGGATGAGGTGTCAACTAAGGACTTGGGAAAATGGGAAAGTGCATTCCAGGCCCTGGAAACTGAACTTGCCGGCCTCCAAGGTGGGTGGGGCTGAGAGGCCCTTCTGCTGAAGGAATGCCAGCGGCCAAGGAGGAGAGGCAAGGCAGCGGTTCTCAACCTGTGAGTCTTGGCCCACAGGAACTGTATTAAAGAGGCATGGCATTAGGAAGGTTGAGAACCACTGAGCTAGAGGATTAGGGGGTGGGGACAAGCCACATCAAGTTTTGTCAGGGAGTTGGGTGGTATGGATCCTTATCTTAAGACTGCAGGAGGGGAGGAAATGGATACAGGGCCAGCTTGCTGGAGAGTTGTCCCGATCTGAGCCCTGCACGTAGGATGGGTTTGCCATGCTCCCTTGCACCCCTCCTGAGCCCAGGATCACAGCCTCACGCAGACAGCAGGACTACTCTTTAGCAGCAAATGAGTAAATACATTTTAAAAATCCTGTTCATTGGCTCGTCGCCTGTGGCTCAACGGGCTAAGGCGCCAGCCACGTACACCTGAGCTGGCAGGTTCGAATCCAGCCCGGGCCCGCCAAACAACGACAGCTGCAACCCCAAAATGGCCGGGCATTGTGGCCGGGCTCCCAGCTACTTGGGAGGCAGAGGCAGGAGACTCGCTTGAGCCCAGGAATTGGAGGTTGCTGTGAGCTGTGATGTCACAGCACTCTATCCAGGGTGACAGCTTGAGGCTCTGTCTCAAAAAAAAAAATCCTGTCTGTAATATTATCCAGAATTCTTTCATTTTTTAATGATGTGATTAAATATTACTTAATGTAAAAAAAGAAAGAGAGAAAAAATGCTAAAATGTACAAAAAAGATCTGTAATCCCACCATTCACTCTATCATACGTATGGTGCATAATGCAAGGGTACGTGTCAGATCTATTAGTATAGAGTACAAATATCTTAACATAATATTTAAGTAAACAAAATGAGGTATCTGTTAACCAGTGTGATGTAAGTGTTCCTAATTCTATATGAAATCAACACGTTGTACCCCATAAATGCATTAAGGTATACATGATCTATGTGTTTATGATTTAATTTAAAAAACGGTTTTATGGGTGTAAAAGAAAAAAAAAAAGAATCTGTAATTCCATCCTAACCCCTAGAGATAACCATCCTAAACATGTTGATGTGTTTCAAAGTATATACAAACACTTGGAAATTCTAGTTCTGTCTCCTGATTTTTTCATTTAAGTATTATTATATGACTTTTATGAAAATGTTTTACCCAATTTAATTGTTAATGATTAATACAGTAAACTATTTAAAACTGCACACAAATTTTATGGCCATCTTGTATATTATCAAATGACCCAAACTTATGGAGAAAATGATGTACTATACAATTTCCCAGATATTACACCGTATTGAAGTTTCTTATGCTTACGTTGTCGTTCTTGTCTCTGATCATTTCTGTAAGCATAGTTCCTAAAAGTGGAATTCCATATCAAAGCAAAGAACAACTCTTAATTTTATTATCTTTCTGTTTTTACTTTTTAAATCAACTTTATTAATGGCTGGGCATGGTGGCTCACTCCTGTAATCCTAGCACTCAGGTAGGCCCAGGCCAGGTGGATTGCTTGAATTCAGGAGTTCAAGACCAGCCTGAGCAAGAACAAAACTCTGTCTCTACTAAAAATAGTCAATTATGGGGGGCACCTGTAGCCCCAGGTACTTGGGTGGCTGAGGCAAGAGGATCACTTGAGTAGAAGAGTTTGAGGTTGCTGTGAGCTATTTGCCATGACATTCTACCGAGGGTGACAGAATGAGATTCTGCCACAAAAAAAAAAAAAAAAAATATCAACTTTATCAAGGTACAAGTTGTATCTATGATAAAATGCACACTTTCAAAGTGTAGAATTTATTAAGCTTTAATAAATGTGTATACTTGGGTAATCATTGCCCCAATTTTAAATATTTACTTTACTTTTAAAATCAATCTTTTTTTGACTTGATTATTTTTAGCACCCATATTGACAAATTTCTTTCTAAATAATCATGTCAAGTTTCAGATGCACCAAGAATGCATACTTTTTTTTTTTGTGAAACAGTGTCTTACTTTGTTGCCTTGGTAGAGTGCCGTGGCATCTTAGCTCACAACAACCTCAAACTCTTGGGCTCAGGGATTCTCTTGCCTCAGCTTCCCAAGTAGCTGGGACTACAGGCACCCACCACAATGCCCAGCTATTTTTAGAGATGGGGTCTTGCTTTTGCTCAGGCTGGTCTTGAACTCCTGAGTTCAAGCAGTCCACCTGGCCTGGGCCTCCCTGAGTGCTAGGATTACAGGTGTGAGCCACCACACCCAGCCATCAATAAAGTTGATTTAAAAAGTAAAAACAGACAGATAATAAAAGAGTTGTACTTTGCTTTGACTATGTAATTCCACTTTTAGGAACTATGCTTACGGAAATGATCAGAGATGAGGACAATAATTTAAGTATAAGAAACTTCAATATGGTATAATATCTGGGAAATTATATAGTACATCATTTTCAACGTGAGTATTAGGTCAAGAATATGTACTTTTTTTGACATTGAATATTCCCCTCTCTTATTAATTTCTTCACCAGCTTATTAAGGTATAATTGACAAGTAAAACTTATATATACTTACAGTGTACAATACGGTGTTTCGTTATATGTATACATTGTGGAATGATTAAATCAAGCTAATTAACATATCCACACCTCACATACTTGTTTGTGGTGAGAACATTTGAGGTTGACTCTTTGTAATTTTTAAGTATCTAATATATTATTATTAAGGAGAACCACCATGTTGTAAAATAGATCTTCATCTCATGAATTTATTGAAGGTGGAAATAGTGGAAGATTTTTCTGTTTCTTAACTAGTTGTAAGTCTGCTCTTGGAATTATTTATTCATAATTGCTGTGTATCTATTCATTCCACTTTTTTTTTTTTTTTGGTTCTGTAAGTTCCTCAACTTTTATATTCATTACAAGTATTGTTTTCTAAAGTATCTTCTTCTCATTGGAAGCTTTAGATTTACTCATGTAATATTGTACCTTTTGATAAATATTCCACTTTATGTACTTACAGTGTTTCTATGGTCATATTATGAATTTCAGCCATCTGGAATTTATCATCTGTGCTTAAGGATCAATTTTAGATCTATAGTGATATACTGGAGGCATTGCTTTTTAAAAAACAAGTATATTAGCTCGGTGCTTGTAGTACAGTGGTTACGGCGTTGGCCACATACACAGAGGCTGGTGGGTTCAAACCCAATCTGGGCCTGCTAAACAACAATGATAACTGCAACAAAAAAATAGCCCAGCCTTGTGGCAGGTGCCTGTAGTCCCAGCTATTTGGGAGGCGGAGGCAAGAGAATCGCTTAAGCTCAAAAGTTTGAGGTTCCTATGAGCTGTGATGCCATGGCATTCTACCGAGGGCAGCATAGTGAGACTCTGTCTCAAAAAAAAAAAATAATAATAATAAATAAAAACAAGTATATCTTCTTCATCCCTCTTATGTTTTGGAAGTTCTGAACAAAACAGACGTGAAGTGGAGTAAAAAACAGTGAACAGAAAGAAAATGGCTAAATAGTTCTAGAAATCTCTGTTTTAACATTATTGCTCTAATGAGAGCAGATAAAAGATAGTCAAAAGCAATAATCATTAGAACATATAAATATTAGATTTATTCATTATAAGCAATCAGAAATATGAAATAACTAGGAATAAGGTCGTGCCTGTGGCTCAGTGTGTAGGCCCCATATACTGATGGTGGCAGGTTCGAACCCAGCCCCGGCCAAACTGCAACAACAAAAAAAATAGCCAGGTGTTGTGGCGGGTGCCTCCCAGCTTCTCAGGAGGCTGGGGCAAGAGAATCGCCTAAGCCCAAGAGTTGGAGATTGCTGTGAGCTGTGACGCCACGGCACTCTACCGAGGGCAACAAAGTGAAACTCTGTCTCTAAAAAAAAAACTAGGAATAATTTTGATAAGAAATGTTAGGGAAAGAAAACACACACACACATAGAGCTACGCCATGCTGCAAAATAGAAATGTAGGGTATTGCCGTTCATCCTTCCCAAGTTAAGTATTTAGTTTTAATGCAATTCTGGTCACATTTCTATAGACTTTTATGGGAAGGTCTTCTATGGGAATCAACAGCTAAAGTTACTTAAAACATTCTGGAAAATGCCTGTCAGATACTTTATAATTAGAAAACGCCAATAAAGAACAGTGTTCATTGTAAAAAAAAATGGAATGTACAAATGAAAATGAAAAAGAAATTGCCCATGATCCTATCATTCTATGATAACATTTGTTAATATTTGGTCATGTATTTTCTGGTCTTCACTCTGGTCTTCAAGTATATATGTATATATATATTATATATATATGTATGTGTATGTGTATGTATATATATATATATATTTTTTTATTTTTTATTTTTTATTTTTTGTAGAGACAGAGTCTCACTTTATTGCCCTCTGTAGAGTAATGTGGCAAGTCACACAGTTCACAGCAACCTCCAACTCCTGGGCTTAGGCAATTCTCTTGCCTCAGCCTCCGGAGTATCTGGGACTACTGGCGCCCGCCACAATGCCCGGCTATTTTTTTGTTTTGCAGTTCGGCCGAGGCTGGGTTTGAACCCGCCACCTTCAGCATATGGGGCCAGCGCCCTACTCGCTGAGCCACAGGCGCCGCCCCCTTTAATCATATATTTTTACTTTCTTTTCTTTTTACAACAGGATTCTTTTCTTATTTGTGTGTACTCAGTCATAATTTGTAAGCTATCTACTAAGAGCATGGCATAAGTTTTTCTCCCGATAACTTTGGTAACGTGAGCTATCTTTGCTTATATCTCTCATTTACCTTAACCTAAATCCCCAAAAGTGAGGTTATTGTGTTTGTAGAGAGGAATATTTTCAAGACTCTATGTTGTCAATCTTCTTGAAGTTGTCAAATTCTTTCTGGAAAGGTTATAAGATAATATAGCCAGACTCAGATCAAGAATATCGATCATGGGGCATATTGCTATTAAAAAGTTGATTGTTTAAAAAGTTGATTGTTAATGTAAAATTGAAATTTTACTGGGCATCTTCTATTTTTTTTTTAAACTTCAGTTTGATGTGAGGGTACAAACAACTAGATTAAAAGCATCTTCTATTTTTATTTGCTATATCTAGCAGCCCTACATGGGGGTCAAAGTGTAGAGAAACCTATGGAAAGAATCCGAACTAACATACTTGGAATAAAGACCCAGAACCAGCATTGCAATGAATTAGATCTTACATTTTGCATTGTCTCTTCCTAAAGTTTCTTCTAAATCTCAAAGTAAGATTAAAAGGAAAAAAGAAAACAGTCCAGACCTTTGATTTGATTGGCAGTTTTGAGGATTGTCGCGGTCCTCAGCCTTGCAAAGAATGGTCCCCTTGGCAGATGTGAGCAGAAAATGAACCTGTATGGGATCAGGCTAGAAGCTTGGCTTTTCAGTCTAAGGATTATCATGACTAACTGGAAAGAAAAATGCATTTCATTTGTAAGTAGAGGTCTATTGTCAATGTGGGAAAGCATCTTTGGGGTACCCAAGTACCCTGTCTACCTGGAGCTTTGTAATGTGGAAAAATGTGATTAGGGCTGGAGCAGAAAAGGTGTTTGAACTATGAGGTGATCAGTAGGAGAGTGAAGAAGGGTTTGGACTCAGGGCACGGCCTTATCCAGATGAGCTGTAAGAAAATGCTCTGGCCTACCGTGAATACGGCGGCTTTGCAGGGGGCGATTCTAGGTGATGGGCTCCTCCTCAGGTAAGTGATGTTGTCTGGGTCAGCAGTACCAAGAATTCAATAGTGGAATGAAGACTCTACTGTAAGGGAAGGGCAGAGACATTTTGGGAGCCAGAGTCCAGACCACTTGACAGATGATATGAGGGAGAATCTGAAAAATGACACCTACATTTAAGAGGAAGAACTGGTTTTAGAGATTTTGAGTTGGAGGGGCTGGCTGCTCACCCAGAAGGAATTGTCAGTACTGGGATATGGGCTTGACAGTGGTTTGGGAGGTAGGGTTGCCAGATAAAATACACACTGCCCAGCTGACTTTTAATTACAGATAAATAATGAGCATCTATTTAGTATAAATATATCCCATCAATTACATGGGGGCATATTTCTATTAAAAAATTCATTATTTATGTAAAATGAAAATTTCACCAGGCATCTTCTATTTTTATTTGCTAAATATGGCAGCCTTATGTGGGGGGTCAAGGTACAGAGAAACCTAGGGAAAGAATTCAAACTAATGTAACTGGAAAAAGACCCAGAACCAGCATTTCAATTAATTAGATCTTGCATTTTGCCTTGTCTCTTCTTAAAGTTTTCTTTAAATCTCAAAGGAAGATTAAAAGAAAAAGAAAAAAAGCTCGGAGTCTTGATTTGATTGGCAGTTTTGAGAATTGTCTTGGTCCTCAGCCTTGCGAAGAATAGTCCCCTTGGCAGGTGTGAGCAGAGAACAGACCTACCTGGGATGAGGCTGGGGGCTTGGCTTTGTGGTCTAAAAGTGGGGCCGACCACTCTAGTGTGCTGTGTGCAGGTCACACAGATAAGCAATTTACTTAACACTCAGATGCTCATATGGCTGCATGTGTGTCGCAAAAAGCCCTGGAATGATGTTTAAGGAACTGCTAATACTGGCTACCCTCTGGGGAGGGTGTGAGGGGTTGGAGGTCAGACTTCATTACTGTTCTTTTCGTATTCTGAATTCCTTTATTTATTTTGATTTTTTTACTATGTACATGTATTACCCATTAAAATAAATTTTTAAAAAGCTGAATATGCCTTTGCACAGAAAACGACAACGTCGTCACTGTTGCACAGAAGTGCAAAGGGTGCAGAGAATGTGAGCGCCTGAGAGCAGTGAGTTTTGCCTGCTCATCCACTGTTGTATCCCCTGGTTCCTACAAGCCTGGCATGTTCTCTGCACTCAATACGTATTTATTAAAGGAATGAAGGGCTGACCCAGTCATTGCATGATCTAACCACACAAAGAGAAGTTTGTATTCTTCAATTTCACACACATTAGAAAGAGGCATTGAGGGAGCTACATTCGCTACTGCATCGTATTCTATTTAAGGAAGTCAACTTCACTGCAAATGTGGTCATTCTCAAAGAAGAAAGAGGGGAGGCTAAGGGAATGAACGCAATCCACAAGGGAGAGAAGGCTGTTCACCCGTGGGGTGAGCATGCAGAGACGGCATGGGATAGATGAACGGAGGGAAGACCAGCAGAGCGTGCTGCCCCACACAGCAAAGGATAGGACTGGTGGTCAACCGCATCAGAATATTCAACAGAGACAACCCTGCGGGTTTTCTAAGGGTAGGACAGACATCACTAGTCCTTCTGGGGAAAAGAGTGCCTTCTCCTATTCAGAGAAGCCTCATAGCATTTTGGGACACTGCCCACAAAGGCCAGGCTTTGGCCCACATTGTTCGCATGTCGTCATCCGAGGCAGGGCAGAAGAATGACCTCTTGGTAGACCTGGTGCTTATAGGCCCTTCGTGCGGTTGTATAAAGGGCCAAATTGACCCCTGGGTTTCTTTTTTTCCTTTCAGAATGCGGTTTCCAAGTATGGCTCTCAGTTCCAAGGCAATTCCCAACATGACGCCCTGGAATTTCTGCTCTGGTTGCTGGATCGTGTGCATGAGGATTTGGAGGGCTCGTCCCGGGGGCCTGTGCCTGAGAAGGTTGGTCAGTCTTGAAACAGCTCATCATATTGGAGTTTCTTTTCTCCCTTGGAATACTTACTCAGCTTTCCTCCAAACTGAATCCTGGCATTCAGAGTCTTGGATTCCTCCCTATTCTGGCTCCTGGGTACCCTGCTCTTCCCGGCTTCCTTCTTAGCTCTGTTTGCTTTCGACAAAGCATTGCCTCCCATTGCAGTATTCCTCATCCTCCATAATCCCAGCGATATAGTGAATAGGGTTTCATTTGGGTTCAAAATTTGAAAAATATTTTTTTGGGGAATCTATATTCTGTATATTGGTATGGCCGTCTGAGGCCGTGAGTACCATTGCTCATTATTTTCAGATGGTACCATTGGGCTCTATCAGCGCTTTCCCAGTTATGTGTCCTACAGAGCAGCCTTTCCTAACCCTTTCTCTCAAGATGCAGTATGGATAGTTTTTACATGTGTGCGTTTAGCAGTCCCAGGTTTTGATAACACCCCAAACCTCTGGGAGGAGAAGAGCACCACCGTGATTTGTAACAGCCACAGTGAATAGATCATCAGCTGGGCTCTTTATGTATTCTGCTCAGTGAAGGTCAATGATGGATTGTGCTCTGTCTAAGGCTGTCCCTTTATCTCCCCCTCAAGACTGTAAAAGTGAATGAAGTTGTTATATCACACATGAGCAAAGTTGTTATAATAGTATCTTTGGATACTCTTCTAGTTTAAAGAATGTTTCATGAACTTTGGTAACGTTACACTTTGATATATCTCATACCTGATCCAGATGTAGCCACGAGAACTACTTTAGCAGCTTTCTTAGTTTTGTTTAAAAATTGTACAGTATATTCCCAGCCCTCTCATGAATCAACCAAAACGCCTTGGAAAATGCTTAGGTCTTTCAACCAGCACCTTCTCATTTCTTCATTATTTTCTTGGAACCCATCATTCTAGAGTAATAAAGAATGAATGGCTCAGGAAACTCAGTCTTTTTTTTTTTTTCTTTTTTAAGCACATCCACATAGCCATCTGTTATCGTTCTCTTTAATTTTTTAATTTTTATTTAGAAAATATTGTAAAATTTCTCTTTTAAAGTGGCAGCTTGCAACTTTCAGAAAAGGAGGACATAACTGTGTGTGTTTCACGTATGAGAGAGGTTGAGTAAACTTCTCAAAGCAACATAGGTAAAGAAGCCAGAGAGTCAGTTTTCAAGCCCAAAGAATCTGGCTCGAAAGCCTTTCTTCTTATTTTAAAATTAATCACCCCACTCTATCCCTAAACATAAAGGAAACAGCAAGAATCACCACAGCAAAACCTGGGAGGTCCCACTCTCAAAGGTTGTGACATTGTAGGTGGTTTTTCCTGTCTTTACAGTGATTTTCTGTTTATCTTATTCTGTCCTTTTAGTTGCAAGGGACAGAAATTTAACGTGATCCCACTGAAGGAAAGGATATTTATTGGCTTTTATAACTTGTAAGTCTGAGGGATTGAACCAGCCTCAGGTCGGGCTGGATCCGAGGACCTAGGTCTTTGACTCACTCTTTATCTCTTGTCTCTGGCTTCATTCCCATACTGGCTCTGCCCACATGGCAGCAAGAAAAGCTTCTACAATGCTCATGCAGTCTTCAGAGCCTGGGATTCTAGAAAAAACCCAGGGAAGAGTCTGATTATTCCAGCTTGGTTCATATGTCCCTTCCTGGGCAGGTGGACAGAAAAGTGGCCTATTCAGAAAAGTGGCACACCTGGGTTGCATGCTTATGGGGGAGAACACAGGCCTAGGAGAGCATTTATAGAATTGGAACAGGTTGCTTTCCCAAAGGATGGAATGCCAACCAGATAAATTTATGTCTATTATATTGTATATCCCTTAAGTTTATAGTAAACACCTTTTGAAATCAGAGTGATACATTTTTTTAAAAAGAGACTGTTTATTGAATGTTATTTGTCAGACATCCAACTTGGTACTTTTCATGACTTATTTTACTAATGGACACAGACACTCAGTAAACTCTGTTTTTGTTTTTGTTTTTGTAAAGGCAGAGTCTCATTCTGTTGCCCTAGGCTAGATTGCCATGGCTTCAGCCTAGCTCATAGCAGCCTCAAATTCCTGAGTTCAGGGAATCCACCTGCCTCAGCCTCCCAGGTAGCTGGGACTGCAGGCGCCTGCTGCAACACCTGACTAATTTTTCTATTTTTAGTAGAGACATGTTCTCACTCTTGCTCAGGCACAAACTCCCGAGCTCAAGCAATCCTCCTGCCTGGCCTCCCAGAGTGCTAGGATTATAGGCTTGAGCCACCACGCCTGGCCCAATAAATTCTTGAATGGTTGACTAAATTTGTTATGCTTTACTATTATAAGCACAACTCATATTTTATAGTTGATAGAGATTTGGGTTAAGCAAGTGGCTCAAGACCACTCAACTTCTACTTGGTGGAAATAGAATGGAATGGGTGTATTTATGCCAAAGCCACTGTGCTGAATCCCTCTCCTTTTTGGGGTGTCTCATGCCTTCTTAGTTCCCCAAGGTGGGGAGAGAGGAGACTTGAAAATGGGAGGTATCTCTTCCTGCCAGCGGTAGAGGAAAAGTCTCATATTCTGTTTTCCCCTCCTCTCTCCCTGGCTATGCCATGCAGCTCTTCCTACCTGGAAAGTAGGTGGGACAGATAGCCTTCCAGATTGCCTTTCAATTTTCCCCTTCCATCCCTGGGTAACAGGAAAAGGCTTAAGGGTGGAGAAGATGAGGAAGAGAGTAAGTAATTTGCCCCAAGTCACACAGCCAGTGAGTGGGAGAGCCAGGGCCTATAACAAGGTTGCTCAACCTCAACCTTTTTGATATTTGTGGCCAGGTGCTTCTTCGTTGGGGAGGTCTGTGCTGTTCATTTTAGCGTTAGTAGCATCCCTTTATCCACTAGATACCAAGGGAACCCCACAGTTATGATAACCAAAAATGTCTCCAGACATTGTCAGATGTCCCCCATGGGAGGCAGTAAAATCACCCCTCAATTGAGAACTACTGCTCTAGAACCTGTGTTCCTAATAATGGCACACCACCCCCAAACCTTTCATTAAACATAGAGTTTATTGAAGCTAAGAGGGCCTACCAATAATTCTTTTTAATAACTTTAAGACACAAGTAAAAGCAGTTGTAATTGGTTTTCTAATTCTGATGTGTCCTGCTGTAATATTCTCCATGCTGCAGCCAGATTTTTTAGAAAGGAAATAAGATCACATCCCTGCCCTGCTTGAATTCCTCCAGTGGCTTCCTATTGTATTTAGAACCAAATCCAGACTCCTAGGTGGCTGACGGGGCCCTACCTGCCTGGGCCTGCCAAACACTCAGCTGATTCCAGGCCTGTGTGCCCCTCCCTCCCTGTCCTGGCCACACTGGCTGCCCTCTGTCCCTAGCTTGTCTTGCATTGTTAGAAGTAGCCATCTAGGCAAGATGGCTGTGGCCAGAGACAGGAGCTTACTCCGCCCTTACTTTGACCTGATTGAAACCAGAAAAGATCTTTTTTTCTCTGTCTGGGGTCAAAGCCTCTCCTGAAATTTGCTCTCAGAAAATTGGACTGCCTGTCGAGGCCTGGCTGTGCACCCTTGAACGCAAAGAACAGAGCTGTTGGGATCATTTGGCATGGAGCTTCATTTTCCCTTTCCGAGAAGAAAAGCTGCTCTCCTCTGCGTAACTCTGAATGATTTTTCTTTTTGAATTTATTTTTGTTTCCAAGACATAGGAAAGCCACATAGCTAGATTTGTTTGAAACTGAAATAGGAATCATAAGTAACCATTTCTTTTCTGTCGTCCATTTAAGATTCTTCATTTTGTGAAAGGGGGCATTTTTTAACTCCCCTATTAAAAACACTAACACACAAACAGTCTTTTTGGCAGTTGGTTTTCCACAAAATTCCACTCTTTTGGCATTAAGGAGGGGATATGGCTGAGGAGGGGACCAGGAGGCTAACATGTATTAAGCACCAGCTGTGTGCCAGGCAAGATGTACTTGTCATCTCTTTTGATCGTTGATTTATGTATTTCTGCATTTATTTATTTATTTAGGGATTAATAACCCACTCTGCTGCCCTGGGTAGAGTGCTAGGGTGTCATCATAGTTCACAGCAACATGTAACTCTCGGGATCAAGAGATCCTCCTGCCTCACCCTCCCTAATAGCTGGGACCACAGGTGCCAGCTGCAATACCTGGGTAGTTTTTCTGTTTTTAGTAGAGACGGGATAGGGTCTTGTTCTTGCTCAGGTTGGTCTCGAACACCTGAGTTCAAGCAGTCCACCCTCCTCAGCCTTCCCGAGTGCCAGGATTGCAAGCGTGAGCCACCACGCCTGTCATCTCTCTTGATTTTAAAGGCTTCTGCATGAGGTTGATGTGGTCGTCTTACTCCTTTTCATGTAGAAGGAGGCCCATGGAGAGGTACCGAGAGTCATTTGGGTAGCAGAGAGTAGGGCCAGCCTCGTCCGACCTCGTCGTCCATGCGGTGTGATTGACTGCCTGCTGCCCTCACTCCACCACCTAGCTCCAGCCTTGGGCAGCATTTTCTCTCTTTCCATATCCCATCTCCGGGCGATCCTGTCCACAGCCACCCCGAGTGCCGCTCAGCAACACCCTGTGTCATTGCGAGTTCTTTGGTTGCAAGCAACAGCAGCCAACTTGAGTTGACCCCAATAAGGAGGGAACTTAGGAGAAGAACACGGAAGAAAGGGAAGGCTGAAGGACCAGCCCGAATCAGTCAAGAATCAGGCAGCTCTGGGCGGCGCCTGGGGCTCAAAGGAGTAGGGTGCCAGCCCCATAGGCTGGAGGTGGCAGGTTCAAACCCAGCCCCAGCCAAAAACTGCAAAAAAACAAAGAGAACTGGATAGCTCTGTGGCGTCTCAGTGGCAGGGTCTGCTCAGCTCTCCGCCCTGGACCCCACTGTGGGGACAAATGTGTTCAGCCTTTTGGCCACTGTGTTCCTGATTCACATTCAGGGCGGAACATCTCAGTCTGGCTCGAGTGGGTCCCTTGGTCGGGGAAGACAGAACCTTGAAGAAAGAGCCAGCTCTCCCTCCCCAGGGACTGGGTTCTGTGCTCGAGAAGGAGGAGGAGTGAATCCCAGGCAGCCAAAATATACCAGTGCCCACTCTGCACCCAAGTTAGCTCTGTGTCTGCCTGGATATTGCGTCACCCGCAGACTCGGCGTGCCCTTCCCAAGCCCACTGCTCCTTTTGTCTTTCCCTCTCTGCTGAGGGAACTGGTTTTCTCCAGGTTTCAGACTGGAAGCTTGGAGTTGGTTCTGTTGGTCTCTCTCTGTCCCCCAGTCAGGTGCTAAGGTCTGAGCTGCTGGCACAGGTGTCCTGAGTCCATCCCATATCCTTCCTCAGGGAATGGCTATCAGGCTAAATTGTCTCTCTAACCCTGTCACTACCACCTAGGCTCAAACCCATCACATCCTTCCCGTGGTGTAGCAACAGCAATCACTTACAGACTGGTTACACTGTCCCACTGTTCTAAGTGGCTTTTATTTATTTGTATGCACGCAGATACACACACACATTCTTCAAATCCTCAAAATATCCATTTCAAGTAGGTACTATTGTTATCTCTATTACAGGTGAGAAACCATGGAGCAAAGAGATCAGGCACTTTATTTAGTTGGATGAGAGAGGTCGATAACCTCCATGGCCATGTAGCAGTGCAGGGATTTGAAACCCTGCGTCGTGACTCGGGGGTCCGCATTCCTGACCCTGATACTTGTTGTTTACTGAGCCAGACTTTGAGCGCCCCGCTCAGATAAATTCCAGACTCAATTTCCAACCCTGTTTTCTATTTCCCTCTGCACATCTTGTATTCTAGTTAAATTTGGCATCATAAATATTGGGATGAATAAGAGTGGCCGCTCTGAGTACTCACTTATTTGCTCCAGTATTATGAAAAATCTCAAACATATGGGCGAATCGAATTAATTCTGCAGTGAACACTCATACCCGCCACTTAGATGCTACATTTTAAATTTTGCTAAATTTGCTTTATCACACATTTACCCATCTGTCTATCTCTCTATCCACTCATTACTCCATCTTTTTTTCCCCTCATCTTCTTTTTTCGATGTACTTTGAAGTAAATTGCACACATCGGTGTGCTTTACCTCGGACACTCTGCGTGCGTTCCTTTGCTAAGCTTCTGTCCTGAAAGCCTTCAACATTTGCCTCAGCTCCACCCAGGTCTTCGCCTACACCTCACGGCTGTCTGTCCATCTAAGGGTATGCGTTCTCATTGGGGGTGATATCACACAAGAGCCAAAGGCCCCAAGGCCCCCAAATTGGTCTTTGTGGGGATAGATTTTCATATAGTACAGTTTATCTGTGCTATTAAAGTTTCATGGTGGGAGTGATTAGGAAAAATTGTTTAAAGAGACTCCTCGAGGGGAGTGATTGTGGAAAAGTTGAGAAATACTTTTCCAGGGTATATTTTATGCACAATCTTACATAGATACTTAATGTAGGCAATTTTAAATGTTACTGAATAGCTTTATATGATGGGTGGCTTTAATTCTGGGGTTGCCCTCAGGGAAAAACCTCTTCCAGGACAGTGATTTTGTATAGCTGGGTTTTAATAAATAATTGTGTCCTGTGTGCTGCAGGGAGTAGACAGGGGGTGAAGCATAAACTTAGGGAAACCAGAACGCTGTAATAATTATATTGGATCTAGTTGGCGTCCGGAGGGTAGTGGCATTGGGGCAGATAGGAGGCCCAAGGCGGGATATGCTAAAAAATAACCCCCCAAAATATTAGGTCCTAATCCTTGTGTCTTGTAGATGTTATCTTACATGGTAAAGACTTTGCACATGTGATTAAATTAAGGATCTTGAAGTGGAGTCATTAACCTGGATTATTCAGGTGGGCCCTAAATGCAATACCAAATGTTCTTATAAAAGAGAGGTTGAGAGATACTTGAGACACACAGGAGAGAAAGTGGGGTGAAGAGAGAGCAGAGAGATGCTAGAAATGAAGGCTGGAGTGATGTGGCCACAAGCCAAGGAATTCTGGCAGCCACTTGAAGTTGGATGAGGCAAGGAATAGACCCCCCTAAAGAGCCTCTAGAGGGAGTGTGGTCCTGCCGATGCCTTAATTTTGGCTCAGCTGTACTGATTTTGAACATCTATTCCTGAGAACCATAAGAGAATTAATCTCTTGTTACAGTGGAAGCCACTAGATTGTCATAATCGGCTACAGTAGTCACCAGAAACAAATACACAAGGGAATACAAACCAGGACACAAGATGATAGATGTATGGGGTGAAGAAAGCTTATGCATCTAAAGTTCTAAAATTTAAAGTCTACTTTGTCTACAGAAGCCAATTCTTATGTGAAAACTGGCTCACTGGACAATGTGGCCAGGAATGATTTTGCAGGCAGGGAACTCATGGAGAGATGTGGGGTGGATGCATTTGAGGTTCTGGCAGCCCACTCAAGTAAAATGTGCAAGGGGCATCTGGGCTTTGAGGCCTGGCAAGACGGAAATAAAGAACCGAGGCCATCAAACCACAGGGAATGGTTGAGGTTGGTGAGTAGGAGTGTGCATTCGCCAGGGTTCGTGCTTTGGGCTTGCCCTTTCATACATGCACTCCTTCTCTTGGGGACTTTGGGAGGTGAAGGAATCGAAAGAGCATTGAGTTATGGTGAAGGCTGCCTTGAAGGCCAAGAGTCCTCGGAGGCCCAGAAAGGGATGACGCCCAGGAGGAAGTGATGGCCTGTCGTCTGGAGGCAGCCGAGTGACAGGAGGTGTATCTAATCTCGCTTCTTTTCCTCATTTCTTTGTAGCTTCCACCTGAAGCCAGTAAAACCTCTGAGAATCACGTGTCACCATCGACTCAGCTTTCTCTAGGTCAGAGCTTTGTGCAAAGCCACTTTCAAGCACAATATAGGTAAGGCTGGAATGTGTTCAGAACATATCGTCTGAAGTCCCAGCAAGCTGCCAGTCTCCCCTCGCCAGCTTCACCCTGAGATTACAAACAGAAACCCCAGACACCTTTCCCAATACCTTTATAAATCCCAAGGAACCGCTCACTCCTGTTGTCTGAACTTCAGTGTTTCTTCTTTTTCTTTTTGGCTTCTGGGCCTTCTGCTTCCCCTTGAAGGAGGGTGAGGAGAGGGTGATTCTGCAGAGGGCGGGTGTGGAGCCCAGGTCATTCTCCAAGCAGCAGACTATCACTTGGAAGTTGGGAAGCCCCTTCTCGTTTGTTCCTTATAGCCGGAGAGCCCACTTTAGCAAGTCAGTCTGCGTCCAAGCGTTCTCAGCGTTACGAGGACCTGTAGAAAGTATGTGTTCTCTTCAGGCTTTTGTATGTGAAAGAGCAGAGACTCAGTGAAGGCAGAATGTTTTCAAGCATTACGATGTTTAGTGAAAAGCATTAATAGCAGTGAGAGGTCAGAGGAGAGACACCCCAGGTGGGTTCTTGGAGGAGGTGTGTCATTTGATGGCCCCGGCAGGATGATAGGATTGAAAGGGTGGGAACAAGTTCAGGAAGAACAGACGCAAGCTTAAAGGTCGGATGAGCACAAAGATCAGGATTTAGGCGAGGTCCTCGGCCATGGAGAGCCTCTTCCAGGTGAGGGGTTTGTCTCTGTAGATGCATGTATACGCCCTCTGTACAGGGTGGCCAGAAAGTTCATGTGCATGAACTTTCCGGCCACCCTGTATATACACCATATACAGGTCTATGGTATATATACCATATTTCATTTAATCCTTACAGAACTTCTGTGAGATGAATACTATAATCTGGGAGGTTGGGCTTTTTGCAAGGACAGGTGGCAAGTGGCAGAACCACGATTTGCCCTCTGAAATATCCTGAGGCACAGGTCCTGTCTGTGCTTCCTCTGTCATTCTTCCTCTTCTGTTTGTCCATCTTACTTTGTACATTCATCATGATTTTCTGTTGCATAGATGCTATGCCCTCTATCCGGGATACTAAAAAGATTTTTTATATTTTTCTTCTAGATGTTATGTTGAATCATCTCAAAGCTGTGCTTTCCTCTGCATCTCCTAGAAAATCCTCCCTGTGCTTGGCTCTGCAGTGCTTTTTAGAGGTCTCCTGGTGGTTTTCTTCTCTTGCTTCCTTCTCTTCAAACAAGGAAACAATATTCAGTCTTCTAGAATTCTCTTACGTATAGCTGATTATTTCCATACTTTTGGGGGATTTGTATTCTTTGTGTTTGACTAGGAGGAGGTTGCTTCAAATTGCCTGGAAGCTGTCCTGATTTAGGATTTACAGTATATTCAGAAATCAATGATAAAATAAATACTCTATGAACGATGTCTGCAAGGGTGATTGTTTGCTTAGGAAGAACAAGTAGTCTCTGAAACGTTTTGGGAAAGTGCCAGAACTGCTTTCTACTGCAGCAGAAAAACCCACAGCACTGGAGAGGTTCTCTCACTCTCTGCCCCACCAGGGAGGACCCTGAAGAAATAGCCAGAACAACCGGGGGGAGAGGGGGTTCCATTGCTGCTCTTGATTGCTTAGAATATTGGGTAATGGAAGTCTCTTCTATGTGAACCCAGATTTCATTGTCGTGCCTGAAGAAAGGCCTGTTCCTTTTCTGAGGGACTTGGTGACCCTCAGGAGGTGTGTGGAGGGGAAACCTAGATTTGGGGGCCACCAACCTTGGTGCTGGTCGTGAAAGCCACTTGTAGGTCATTTGTCCTATCTTGAGGTTCCCAAAGCAGAGGCTGCTAGAAACAAAAACAGGGACACAGAGGGAAAGAACAGAGGAAGAGAAGACCATCTGGAAAGAGGGCGGGGAGCACAACATCCGGGGATGTTAGAGAAGTGAAGGGTCATGGATATTCACCACCAGGGGGCATTCATTGGTGTCCTTGGACAATCAATTCACGCATTTATCTGCTCCCTTCATTCTCACTCCCCTCTCCCCGGGGTGTCCACATTCACTCCTTCTTTCAAGTATTCCAGTAGGAGCGTATCTCCGGGCCCAGCAGCGGGACATGTTAACCACTGTACCCTTGCTGATTCTCTGAGATTCCTTCGTGCCTTCCTGTGCCCCAGGGTCTCTTGTAGGTGCTGGGAAGAAGACAGCCCCTGTTGTCAGGGAGCCCCCACTCTGGAGGATATTAGACTGTACACGCGTAAGCAATCGTGTGTGCTGGTGACCAGTGAACTGATAAGGAGCTCCTGGGGGAGGGGGAAGCCAGATTAGATTAGGGGGTCAGGGAAGGCTGCTTTGCAGAGGGATGATGGAGCCGAGAATGGTCTGATGAGGTGTCCGCCATTCAGATAATTGGGGCAGAGGAAGCAGCACAGGCAAACGGCCTGGGGTGGGAATGATGTTGGCAAGTTCAAGGAGTGGAAAAGCCAAGGGAGCTGCCAAGCAGTGAGTGGGCAGGAGGTGGGGCAGCGGAGGTGAGCAGGCACCCGGCAGGGCAGGTTCTCAGCCCAAGTGTGTGGGTCTGTCTAGAGGGCACAGGAGGCCATGCAGAGTTTACAGCTGGGTGTGATCTAGTTCATCACTGTGTGACCGTGGTTGCCTCGGGTGATGCAGAGAGGCAGGGGCAGTGGGTGCTACTGCTGCCCTCGTCCCAGTGGGACAGCAATGGTAGGTAGCAGGATCCACAGGGCAGCGGTGGAGATGAAGGGAGCGGGGTGTGGGGAGGGTTTGGAGCATGTTTGGACAGAGGGGCAGCGGTGGGGATGGAGGGAGGGGGTGGGTTTGGTGCACGTTTGGACACAGACACCAGGACTGGCTGGTGTTTGCAGGTGAGCAGGGGAAGGATGGAGGGAAAGCTTAGAACCTAAGGGAACTCCTGAGCTTTTGCAGTTATAACTGGCAAGTGCTCTGGAACAAAAGTTGAGGGTGCTCTGTAGTACGCGTGGCGGATGCCTGACTTGATGTGGGGTGAGTCATGGGTGGGGGGATGTCTGAGGAAGCGACATTCTCACTAATCCATTTTTTTTTCTTTTTTTTTGGAGACAGAGTCTCACTGTGTCGCCCTCAGTAGAGTGCTGTGGTGTCATAGCTCACAGCAACCTCAAACCTTTGGACTTAAGTGATTCTCTTGCTTCAGTCTCCTGAGTAGCTGGGATTATAGGCATCCACCACAACGCCCAGCTATTTTTTGGTTTTAATTGTCATTGTTTGGCAGGCCCAGGTTGGATTCGAACCCCATCAGCTCTGGTGTATGTGGCGCCTTAGCCGGTTGAGCTACAGTTATTAAAGGTTGTGCTAATCCGTTATTAAAGGCTGCAAGTGCAGTGGGTAGATCTCTTTCCTGGGGGATGATAAGTAAAAGACAAAGGTGTCCATGCTAAAAATGGTCTGGTGACAGTTTAAAATACTCACTCTGTGTCTGATGAGCTATTGCAAAGAAAAAGTGTGGGCAGGGATGCCATCCAGAGGTGGGCTTTTAAGGTCTGAAGGTGATTTTCTGCAGCAGACCCAGACCCCCTGGCTTCCTCTCCATGGCGGAGGGTGTGCCTCAGTGGGGTGCCAGCCTTCTTTGGGAAACTGGGAGACAGATGTTATTCTGAGTTCATTCAGAGGCCTTTGTTCACTGAGATTCTCCCTCTTCATCTCCCCTGAAGCCCTTTTAAGTGCTGGAGGAGGGAAGATTCTTAGCGTGCTGGCGGTGTGGACCACAGGGGAAGTACTTAGTTATCCCACGTGGTTGTGACCTCAGCCTACCAATGCCTTGCAAGTCTAACAACCAAGGGTCGCTGCTGGCATTTTGGCTGAAGGAGGGATCACGTGTTTTGCGTTCTCTTGGTGCGTGTGTTCAGTTGTTGACATTGTTCTTTCCTCAGAGTCTAATGTGTGGCCCCATCGCAGGCAGTGTTCCCTTTTAGGCAGAGCATGTTTTTGGAGGTTTCCTCAGGACCGATCTTGGAATATTGTCATAATCTTCGTGGTTCGTGTAAACGTCAGTTACGCTGCCAGTGAGCAGGTGGCGTTGGCCAGGTTTCAGGTGTGAGATGGCGCGTGTAGTCGGCAGCGCTTAAGCAGAGTGGCAAGATGGGAAGGGTCAAAGCCTGGAGCTCATTCTGGGGCATTTGCAGCAGGTGGAAAGCAAATAGGACTTCTGGGTGTTAGTGACTTGCTGAGCTTTGCAACAGAAGCAGTTTGACAACTGAATACCTTAGGGAAATGGGCACGCGATCATCGAAGGGCGGTGGTTTTCTGTTCCATTCCCCAGTGACTGCTCTGGGGACAATAGGACAGGACTGTGAATTCTCTGGAGGGGATGGTGCGGACAGAAAGACCTCTTAGGGGGCCACGGGGGTGTTGGTATACTCTGATAACATAGCTGGAGTTTTCCATGAACGTGAAGCTGCTATCCTTCTTTAGATCTGTTGACCACACTCACTCTGTCCTCATTTCTCACCCTTCGAGAAATAGGTGTATGAGGTCAGACAATTAAGTCTGTGAACTCACCCTAGAAAATGCTCCATACCTCATTGCTGCATATTACTGCGGTCACCTTCTAAGTACCCCCCTTGGGAAGCTGTGCACCGACACCAGGGCCTGGTCCACCCCGCAGAGCACTTTGTCTAGGGCAAGTTCACGAACTTTTGTATTGTCAGTCTTCGTATGAGAGCAGCTCTGATGGCCACTCCAAAAAAAGAGTTCCAAAATCATTTTGAAGGGTGAACGAGACATGGGTGTTGGTGCAAAGCTTCCCCAGGAGACTACCTCCAAGGTGACCATAGCAGTAGGTATGTAGCACTTTTTCTAGGATGAGTTGGCAAGTTTAATCTTCCAACCTCGTATTTCACATTCTTTCTGTAGTTTATTTTGAAAAGAATATATTTTGTTTAAATATAAGATTAGCCAGTCCTGCTCGATTGGTTTTTCACTGGGCAAAGGATAACGTAAACCTCAGGGTGCTGCCCGAGGCAATCCTGGGTGATCTGCTCATCGCAGGTCAGCTCTCTTGGAGACAAGTTCACAGAATGTCACACGGACCTTCAAAAACAGACCCCGAGATGGAGCGCCCAGTCACTCTTGCTGCCTCTGACAATTTCCTTTTGGAAGAACCATGGTAGTGCCTCCGAGAAAACCATTCATTGTATCAGGCAGCGAGCACCAGCCAGCATGGGGCCTGGTGGTGACCAGGTTCCCTCTGCCACCCCGTTTCTCCTCCAGGCCTTCTCTTCACCCGTCACATACTCAGGTGTAAAAATGGCCTGAAGGATAGATTTTTGTCCTTGGGGAAATTTCCACATTTCCATTTCACATTTATACGAATAAACGAAAGAATATTTTGTGTGTTTTCTTCATTTTTTTCAGCCTACTAAACCCACTCTGGGTTGTGTTTTTCTTAGAGTTGCAACATATTAAACTGTTCAGAGATATGACCTTTCTGTTCAACCACAAACCTCTGTCAGGCAGCAAGAGGTACGTGGTTTGGGAAAAAACCAGAATGGGCTAATTGCATTCTGCCATGTGGATCTACCATGTTCTGTTTGCCCACTTATCTGTTCATGGACAGACGTTGTGTTGTATCCACATTTTGGCTATTATGAGTAGTGGTGTTGTTGAGTGAATATTTGTGTACAAGTATCTGTTTAAACACCTGTTTTTAAGTCTTCCGGGTTCATACTCAGGAGTGGAATTGCTGGGAGGGGAAACGCAGGGGTGATACTCTACGCAACCTTTTCAAAGGACCACCACGTTGTTGTGTGATTAAACTTCCATCTCTGTTTTCTACCCTCACAGATCGTCCTTGACTTGTCCCCACTGCCTGAAACAGAGCAACACCTTCGATCCCTTCCTGTGTGTGTCCCTACCCATCCCTCTGCGCCAGACGAGGTATGTGAGTGTCATAGGCCGTGACCTTGACTTCCATCCTTCCTCGTTATGGGAACTTTTTGGCCTCACATCTGCCATTTTCTCTCTTGCTTCTCGACCAGCATTTCTCTAGAAACCAGTCTTGGAGCTGGGTGGTGTTCAGTTATTGAGTGGCACAGTTAAAGTGAAGGGTTACTGTGTCCCTTCTACATTCGAGGAAGGTATTAGAAACAGAATGCTTTTGCTTATCAAGACCGTGGCCAGGCTTGGGTCTTCTGCTCATTCAGAAGCTGATATGGGCCCATCGGTATGACGTGGTCAGACAGGGGCAAACTAGAGAAAATCCTGCTTTTGCCTTTCTTATTTCAAAATCTTTTTTCTTCATTGTGAAGGCATAGGAAAAAGATTTCCATTAAGGAGTAAAGAAAGAGGAAAAGGCTTGTTTGGGAGAGATGAGAAAAAAGAAAAGTAGAAGTGGGATTGGGTATGAGGTGCTGTGGAGCTCAGCCCTGTGAGAGCAGGAAGCAAGTGGTGCAGGGTGCTTCACAGAAGCCAAGTCTTAGCAGTGACCACTAAGGCAACTGGCCAGTGTCGGTGTCCCGGGACGTCAGTGAGCTCCTACGTGGTATGTCTTCACTAGCATTGAGACAGAGCATTTCTTTGTATCCCTCACCTCCGGAAGTGCCGTTTCTCCTATGTGGACGTCCTCCATTGTTAGGAGGCAGCTGAAAACATGGCATCTTCAGAAAGCCTTCCTTGCCAGCTCAGCCTCCCTCCTGTGTTGCTGATCATCTACACTGCAAGTATAATGATTGGCTTGTACTAGCATCAGTGACATCCTCAGATAATGTCTACTGATAGCTGCGATCTGAGGCTCCTGGCCTGATACGCCATAGCACAGTGGTTAAGACCACTGACTCTGGAGCCAAAGGGCCCAGGGTCAAATCACAGCTCTACTACTTAACTGTGTGACTTGGACCTTTATTGCAGTATATCCACAAGAGAAACAGTAGCTGGAAGACTAGGTCTTCGTATGCTGGTGGGGACAGTGGGATATGGAAGCAGAGGTTCATGAAATCTCTGAATATACTGAAAGAGAGTATCAGTAATTGTGTGTACTGGAAAATGCAGCTTTTCAAACATCAAAGTTTGTTTTTGCTTAAGATTAGCTATTGAACAAGTAGAGCCTTGGGACTAGAGATCTATGTGGCGATTCTCAACCAAGTACCCTTTATTCAGGTTGGTAGAAAAGCCTTTAGGAGATTCGACTCTCCACTGCCATCTGGTGACAGTGTATCTGAAGTTCAGGGGCCTGCCAGGAAGAGCGATAACTTGATTGGGTATCAGTGGTGGTGTTGACAGTTCACATCAGTCCTTTAAAGGATGTTGCCCACTTCCTGTTTTCCAGATTCTTGAGCGTCACCTTGGTCTTCCCCTCTAAGGGCCAGCAGTTCCTGCGGGTTGGCCTGGCGGTGCCGATCCTCAGCACAGTGGCAGCCCTGAGGAAGATGGTTGCGGAGGAAGGAGGCGTCCCCGTAGATGAGGTGTGATGGAACTGTGTGGGGGCTTGGTCACTGGGTGACACGATGCTAACTGGGCCAACTGTCTAGACGGTCTAGGCCAATTTGTGGTTCCCAGGTGACTCCAGCATGACTCATGGGTTTCTGTTTGATTAGTGGTGTCTGTGATGACTGGGCCATGTCTTTTTCCTGCATTTATACAGAATGACCGGGAAAGGACATTCTTTGCTTTCCAAGAAGGTGGTGATGATTGTGATTGTAAGGATTCCAACAATAGCTCACTCTTAGTAGTGCTCACCAAGTGCTGGGCACTATCCTAAGAACTTTATGTGACAGCTGATGTAGTGACAGGCTCCTGTGAAGTGGGCATTACATCTATCCTTATTCTACCAGTGAGGAGAGAGCAGGTTCTGAGAGGGGGAGTGACTTGCCAGTGTCTCATAGCGAGTAAGTGGCTGAGCCAGGGTTTACGTGCAGGTGGCTCGATTTCATAGCCTAAGCATTATCCCATGTTTTCCTCCTGGAAATATAAAGTAGGATACTGAGGGGACTGAAATAAGAGGAACTGCAAAGACAGCTGATGAGGGGCTACACCAGAGGCGACTGGGGGGAGGTGGGATGGCTGCGTTCTACTTTTTTTTAAAGCAGGGAGTCTTGTTAAAGAGGTTGGATTCACTGTGCTGAGACGGGCCCTCATGACGGTGGGGTAGCGGGGATGGCAATGCAGGGCAGCGTGGCAGGACGTGAGGGGCCCTGAATGGGGTTCTGCTTGTGACTCAGCCGCGCTGCAGCTTTCCAGACCCAGACCAAGTACATGATTGGGCCTCTCTGTAACATGAAAAACTCACACTTTCCTGACTACCTCATGGGAGTTTTCAAATCAAAAAAATATTTTTGACCTTTTTTGTTAAGGTATGCCACACATACCATAAAGAAAATACACATCTATAAGGTTGTGGTTTGTTGATTTTTTTTTTTTTTTTTTTTTTTTTTTTTGAGACAGTCTCACTATGTTGCCCTCAGTAGAGTCCTGTGGTGTCAGAGCTCACAGCAACTCTTGGGCTTAAGCCATTCTCTTGCCTCAGCCTCCTGAATAGGACTCTAGGCGTCACCACAAAGCCTGGCTATTTCTTGGTTACAGTGTCACTGTTGTTTAGCAGGCCCAGGCTGGGCTCGAACCCAGCAGCCTCAGTGTATGTGGCTGGCGCCCTACTCACTGAGCGATGGGTGCTGAGGCAGGTTTGTTGATTTTTTTTTTTTTTTTTTGGTTGTAGCCATCATTGTTGTTGAGTGGGCCCAGGCTGGATTCGAACCTGCCAGCTCAGGTGTACGTGGCTGGCGCCTTAGCCCACTGAGCCACAGGCGCCGAGCCTAAGCCCAAGAATTTGAGGTTGTTGTGAGCTGTGACGCCACAGCACTCTACTGAGGGCGAGATACTGAGACTCTGTCTCAAAACAAACAAAAAAACCAGGCAGTGTAGCTTCTCTACAATGAGAACGTGCTGCCTCTAGATTCGCGTGTCCCGCTGAGAACCGGCCTGAGGAGAAAAACCAGAGTCCATCTTGTGTTGTGTGGGGCCAGACAAGACCCAGGAAAGCACCTAGGAGAGCAAGTCTACAAGAAAGACGGGTGGATGGTGTGGGCAAGCGTCCAAGAACAATCCCAGACGCAAGAAAAACTTAGGCTTTGGGGCTGGCGATTCTTGGGGCAGGTGTCCCAAAGCGGACCTGAAATGTCCACAGGAGACTGATGCGCGGAGAGGTGAAAGCCCCGGCCCAAGGCGAAGAAGGCGAGCTCTGGCCCACGCCCCTCAGCCTGCATTTCCCGGAACGTCCCGCTTTTTGCGCCACTGGCTGCTGTGGCTTCCGAGGTTAGGTCTCGGAGCCACGCGAAGGGACGCAGAGAACCGAGAACGCGTGAGGCAGAACGAGCAGTCGCGCGGCGGTACCAGGCGCCGGAACGCGCGGGCTCCGGGCTGGGTCGCAAGACTGCCATTTCCCACGCACCGCCACAAGGCTGGGCCGTTGCCACGGAGATCGGTAACGGCACCGCCTAGGGGCCGGAAAGCAAGCCGCACTAAATCCACCCATGCTAGAAGGATCAGCGCGTGCGTCCCCAGCGCGAATTGGTTCAATGAGAGACTGGCGGGCTGGACTTCCGGCGTGCGGGACTGTCACTTCGCCGCCGGGCGTCAGGCTGCACCGGCGTTCGGGGCTGGGGCGGCGGGAAACGGTGGGTTGTCGAGGAGGTCCAAGGACGCGAGGCAGGGGAGGCGCGGGAAGCCCTAGCGGAGGGCAGCTGGGCGCCAGTCTGTGCGCGAGTCGTGACTGCCGGTTCCGCCCCCAGCCTCGGTTTCTCTGCTTGTGACTCGGGCGGCCTGTGGGGCGGTCGGGCAGCGGCTGGGGCCACGTGCTTCCCGCCCCCGCGGCAGCCCCTGCGATTCCCTGGGCGTTCTTTGCCTGTGACTCCCCGAGAGACTGAAGGCCAAAGCCCGCTGCCGGAGGCTGCGCACAGGGCTCGGCGGTGTGCGGATTGTAGCCCCGCTCTGGCCTCTTACTGCGCCTTATGTTGGCGGGGACAGCGGCGTTGACGGACTTGGCGACCGAGGGTCAAGGGACCGTTCTCCCGTGGACCTGCGCCCCATCGAAAAAATGACTCTACCTGGACGACTTCCCCGCGTCGCTTTCGTCTCCGGCTGTCCAAGGGCGAGTAGAGGGGTGCTTCGTCCCCAACCCGGCGTCCAGGTCAGAGGGGTGAGCGCATGCAGTTCCGGACCTTGGGCACCGGTGCGCATGAGGCGGTGAAGGAAATTCGGGGGAGGGTCCTGCAAGTAAAAGAGCTGGGAAGGAGACTGAGCCCAGGGTGTTTCTGAACTGAGCCTTCTCAACGTGGGGGAGATGCGGGCGCCTGAAAAGGTCTGCCAAGGAGGTGGACTTCACCTCGAGGGCAGCGAGAGCCAGGGAAGGTTTTTTGTTTTTTGTTTTGTAGAGATAGAGTCTCACTTTACCGCCCTCGATAGAGTGCTGTGGCATCACACAGCTCACAGCAACCTCCAACTCCTGGGCTTAGGCGATTCTCTTGCCTCAGCCTCCCAAGTAGCTGGGACTACAGGCGCCCGCCACAACGCCCGGCTATTTTTCTCTTTTGCAGTTCTGCCGAGGCTGGGTTTGAACCTGCCACCTTCAGTATATGGGGCCGGCGCCCTACTCGATGAGCCACAGGTGCTGCCCCCAGGGAAGGTTTTGAACAGAATTTTGACATCCTCTGTGTTGGGATTTTAAAAACTCCATTCCACCGTTTGCTTCGTGGGAGTGTTGTTGTGAATGCAAGAGGTTACTGCCACAGTCCGGGGAGCGGTGGGCGCCTGGGCTACATAGGGAAGGGGCAGTTGAACCCCGGTACTGCTGCTGCTGTCAGATGTGGGATGGGAGCGAGTGTTGTGACTAAGAAACAATGGGTTCAGGTGGCACCTGTGGCTCAGTGAGTAGGGCACCAGCCCCATAAACACAGGGTGGTGGGTTCAAACCCAGCCCCGGCCAAACAACAACAAAAAAATAGCTGGAGTTGACTCAGCGCCTGTGGCTCAACGGGATAAGGCGCCAGTCATGTACACCTGAGCTGGCGAATTTGAATCCAGCCCGGCCCGCCAACCAAAAATGACGGCTGCAACCAAAAAATGGCCGGGCATTGTGGCGGGCTCCTGTGGCCCCAGCTACTTGGGAGGCAGAGGCAGGAGACTCACTTGAGCCCAGGAATTGGAGGTTGCTGTGAGCTGTGATGCCATGGCACCCTATCCAGGGTGACAGCTTGAGTCTCTGTCTCAAAAAATAAAAAAATAGCCAGGCGTTGTGGCAGGCGCCAGTTAGTCGGGAAGCTGAGACATGAGAATCGCCTAAGCCCAAGAGCTGGAGGTTTCTGTGAGCTGTGATGCCTCAGCACTCTACTGAGGGCGACAAAGTAAGACTGTCTCTTAAAAAAAAAAAAAAAGAAAGAAAGAAACACCGGGTTCTTCAGCCTGAGGACGGAGAGAAATGTAACTGCTATAGACAGAGAGGAGGATGTGAAGCTCGAGGGCTTTCCCTCAGGGGAAGCATAAGGATTCTGGGGCATCCGGGAGTGGAGGGGTCACTGAACCTGAAATCGTTGGCGTTCTGGGCCAAAGCAGTGCCTACCAATTACACTGAGGAGGGGGTGATGGAAGGGCCTGGGCCAGGGATAGACAGAGCTCGAGGGGAGAAGTGTGTGTTGGGGTGTTTGCAGGTATTGCAGGGTTGAGGGAGGAGAGGGAATGTGGCAGGACAGTAGAAAGATATTGAGGGGCACTGGTGTGAAAGGAGCAAAGGATTGACTTCCATGTGTTCACCAGGTCCTTGGGGCCACTCCCCTGGTTGGACTCATTTAGTCCCACAGGCTGGAGGAGCAACATGGAAGTGTAAGACAAACACAGCATGGGAGGGTCCCAGAATGGGCATGCCCTGGGGGTACATGTCTGGGACAAGGAGGAGGCTCAACACCCCTGGCTCAGTGGTTAGGGCGATGGCCACATACACCAGGGCGGGTGGGATCAAACCTGCCCAGGGCCTGCTAAACAACAACTGCAACAACAAAAAAATAGCCTGGCATTGTGGCAGGCACCTGTAGTTCCAGTTCCTTAGGCGGCTGAGGCAAGAGAATCGCTTGAGCCCAAGAGTTTGAGATTGCTGTGAACTGTGACACCACAGCACTCTGCTGAGGGTGACATAGTGAGACTCTGTCTCAAAGAAAAAAAGAAAGGAAAACGAGTGGCCAAGGGCCATCAGAGAGGAGCTTGGTTCTGGGTTACACAGCCACATCTAATTAAATAAGGCTTAGACTATTGTGTATCTCCCCTTGGTTGCTGTTGTAGGACCTGATGGCCTTCGAGGATGTGGCCGTGTACTTCTCCCAGGAGGAGTGGGGGCTCCTGGACACAGCCCAGAGAGCCCTATACCGCCATGTGATGCTGGAAAACTTCACACTTGTGACCTCATTGGGTAAGGCATTGGTCCACTATGGAAAGTGCACTTAAAATGATAGGTTGACCTGCTAGGACTGTGCCCTCACCTCCCTGGGAGCCAGGAGTAGGCCCACACTTTCAGACCTGGGCCCACATGGGCCAGCAGTCTGGTTGACTCAAACACTCACAGCGTCCCTCTGGCTATTGTGTCTCCATACCTAGGGATCCATGAGCTGTTCCATTAGTTCCCTTGCCACAATTCCCTGGTTCTCCTGGTTGCAAAAATGACATGATCCCATTCTTTCTTTCCTTCTTTCTTTCTTTTCTTTTCCTTTTTTTTTTTTTTTTTTTAAGCCAAAGTCTCACTCTGTCACCCTGGGGTTGAGTGACATGGTGGCATCCTAGCTCACAGCAACCTCAAAATCTTCAAGAGAACCTTTTGCCTCAGCCTTCCAAGTAGCTGGAATTATAGGCCTGTGCCACCATGCCCTGCTAATTTTGTCTTTAGTAGAGACGAGGTCTTGCCCTTGCTCAAGCTGGTCTCAAACTCTTGAGCTCAAGCAATCGTATAGTGCTAGGATTACAGGCGTGAGCCACAGCCCCCAGCCAGGACATGATTCCTTTCCTTGAAGCCCTGGTTCCTGTCCTCTGTTGGGAGGTGGGTGGCCCTGAGCTGGAGCTGGCCTCTCACTCATTCCTCCTTCTCAAAGGACTCTCTACCTCCCGACCTCGTGTGGTTGTCCAACTGGAGCGAGGCGAAGAGCCCTGGGTTCCCAGCAGGATTGACTCAACTCCAGCCAGGAATGCACAGGGGAGGCGCAACCCTGGTGAGTGGGAGCTCACATGGGGCGAACTTGGGACCAACCTGTGGCCAAGCCTCTTGACCCCCTTCCTGACCCCTAGACACACTTCCTCTCCACCTCCCACCTGATTGCTTTCCTTTATCATCAGCCTTTCCTGGAGGCTACAGTCTTAGCTGCCCTGGAAGGAGG
>CAUYON010095255.1:0-11563 GCA_963573935.1 Arctocebus calabarensis
CATTGTGCAGGTTGTCTATTTGCTGTGGTTGTTGTCTCCTTAGCTGTACAGAAGCTATTGAGTTTATTTAACAGGAATGGATTAGCAAGTTGTAGTATTTGTTTACCATGGAATACTATTCAGCCATTAAAAAAGGATGGAGACTTTACATCTTTTGCATAAACTTGGATGCAAGTGTAAAACGTTATTCTTAGTAAAGCATCACGAGAATGGAGAAGCCAGAATCCTACATAATCAATTCTGATGTGAGGACAATTGATGACCTAGTACACACTGGGTGGGGGAGGGGGCAGGGGGATGCAGGGAGAGGAAAGGAGGGAGGGGGCGGGGGATCATGGGTGTGACATACTTCTTGGGGATGGGTCACTAATATAAGAGGGACTTTATCTAATAAATGCAATCAGTGTAAGCAGTTCTTTGTACCCTCAATGAATCCTCAAAAATAAAAAAAAATACAAGAGGCTCGGCACCTGTGGTTCAACAGGCTAAGGCACCAGCCACGTACACCTGAGCTGGCAGGTTCGAATCCAGCCCCAGCCCGCCAAAACAACAATGACGGCTGCAACCAAAAAAAAAAATGGCTGGGCATTGTGGCGGGCACCTGTAGTTCCAGCTACTTGGGAGGCAGAGGCAAGAGACTTGCTTGAGCCCAGAAATTGGAAGTTGCTGTGAGCTGTGATGCCACAGCACTCTGTCCAGGGTGACAGCTTGAGGCTCTGTCTCAAAAAAAAAAAAAAGAAAAGAATACAAGAAATTGTTATGAACTACAATCATCACGTATTTAAGAGATCTCTTGAACTTATTCCTCCTATCCAACTGCAATTTTATATCCTTTACCCCACATCACCCTAATCCTGGGCCTCGATAACCCCCAGCAACCAACACTCTACTTTTTACTTCAATGAGGGCAACTTCTTTGGATTCTACGTGTGTGGGATCATGCCATATTTGTTTTTCTGTGCCTAGTTTATTTCACCTAACCTACATGGTTCTTCATGGCAACAACAGAAACCCACTTTGATTAACTTAAATAGAAAATACTTAACATTACTTAATAATGATCTAGAAGGTATTTAGGAGCTCACAAAAATGATATGAAGATTAGAGAACCAAGAAACAAGAGCCAAGGGGAGTAAATGTAGCCAAGATCTGGTCACCTCTGGACCCGCTGCCCGCTACACCTCAGACCTCTGCATTCTGCTGAATTTATTGGGCCTAATCTCTAACTGTTCGTGTGTTCAGCAGGGTCCTGGGTAGAAAGTCTGGTTCTGCTCATGTCCTGTGCTGTGCGCTCAGCTCTGTGTGCCTTTGGGATCCAGTAGAGAGGGTGTTGGCTCTCAGAATGGGAAGAGGACTTCGTCTCATTCTTAACTTGGAAATCCTCCACAATAGGAAAGGATTTGTATATTCCACAGCCCCAAATGACAGCTGACAGAAGATGTTATCCCATTTAACAGACATGAAGGTTAAATACTTTGACCAAAGCCCCAAAGCTGACAAAGGACCTCTCCACTGCCCAGCTGACCACCTTTGTTTCTCAAAGAGCCCTCAGGCTGCCTTCCTGAGGACATGGGTGGACATGGCACAATTTCCCTAATGTTTCTCAGTTTCAATTTTTAAAATCCAAAAAAATTTGTATCCTTTGATCCAAGTATTCTACCTCAAATTTCTTGTGCTATGGAAATAAACAAAGATTATGATGCAGGTTTACACAGAAGGATGTCCATGACAATTTTGTTTATTATATGGGAATACTAGATACAATTTGCATTCACTATCGGATAATCTTTAAGAGCTGTCTGGATGATAAAATACTGTGTATTCACGAAAGCTAATTGTTTCAAATTGTTTTCAATGACTTAAGAAAATTATCAAGTGAAAGTAAAACAAATAAAAATAAAATAGAACTGAATATAGAATCTGATCAAAGGTTTTTTTTTTTTTTTTGTAGAGACAGAGTCTCACTTTATCGCCCTGGGTAGAGTGCCGTGGCGTCACACTGCTCACAGCAACCTCCAGCTCTTGGGCTTAAGTGATTCTCTTGCCTCAGCCTCCCGCGTAGCTGGGACTACAGGCGCCCACCCACAGCGCCCAGCTATTTTTTTGTTTTGCAGTTCGGCCGAGGCCGGGCTTGAACTCGCCACCTTCGGTATATGGGGCCGGCGCCCTACTCGCTGAGCCACAGGAGCCGCCCCCTGATCAAAGGTTTTGAGAAAAAAGATTTTTTTCTCATATGCAGAAGAAAAAGACTGGAAAAGAAATGCATTTAACTGTACTGATTATTTTTGGTTGGAGGGATTGTGATGACTTTTAGTTTATCTTTTTTTAAATCTGAATTTTCTATAATGAACACATGTTTATGTTATAAACACAAAGAGTCAAACAACAAAACCAGCACCTAGGAGAGATGGTGTGAAAATGGTACTGGTTTACTCTGCTGGTGTAGCATAAATTGCTACAGCCCTTTTGGGAAAAAAAAACCCCAACCAATAATAGATAAATGTACTAATGAGGTTTATGCCCTTTGACTCCAAACATTGACTCCTGGGAATTTCTCTTTTTTTCTGTGGATATAATTCATTGGATGCCAAGAGCTATGTGCAATGAAGATGCTCATTATAGCAATATCTGTAACAGCAAACACTGTGTAACAGCTAAATATCCAATAATTGGTGAACAGTTTTGTAAATTATGAAGCATCAACATGAAGGGGTATTATGGCACCATTAAAATGATAATTATGAAGACCATAGTAACATAGAGGGCATTTACAATAGGATACAAAACAAAAAAATGCGAGAAACAAGTCTGCAACAGTATAACACAGGTCTGAGCCCAGAACAGAGGCTCAGAACATGGAAGGGAAAATAATTATTGGGGTGGGGTAAATGGGACTCAGGGAGATTATAATTATTTAGTTTTGTCAAAACCACATTTACATACTGCTTATACTTGGTCTTGTTCCTGAACTTGCCTTTCTCTAAACGAAGCTCTTTTAGATACTGGTTGAGAGCAGGCAGGCAGAGTGATGAGAAGGCTCTATAAAATTAAAATGTTTAATAATTGAGCAGAGGGAAGCAGAAACATTTGAGTGTGGTGTGGGTGGGGCTCGGCTCCGCAACCCTCTGCGTGACAGGGGCTGAAGCCAGGTTTGCTTCTGGAATATGGAGAAGGATGAGCTCCTGGGAATTTCCCAGCCCTGAGATTTTTCAGATTTTTTATGTTTGTTGAACACTCAGTGCTAGACACATTGTTATGCACTTGGGGGTTGGTCCTATCACTGGCATCATTTTAAGGTCATGGGAAGTCAGAAGCAGAGCAGTGAAAATGTTCCCAGAAGGCCAGTAGCCAGGAAGTGGTGAAGCAAAGACACAATTTTTTCACCCATCTCGTATTTTATTTTCTTGGCCCAGCATCACTTTAGCCTGTGAGGCCCCTTCTAGCCTGGTCCTCATTCACTCTTTCCTCTTCTCTATGTCTCTGGAGTTTTGGGACCCAGTTGACTTACAATTACCCTTTGATCTCACAGAGGCTACAGGTTCAACCAGTCGGTGGGAGAATACATACTCATGGTCTGGGGATGGAGAAGAGGAAGGTGCTGATTTGCCTTTAAATATAGGGTTTAAGCCATTAAAAAGCAGGCAAAAGACCTGAACAGACATTTTTCAAAAGAAGATACACAAGTGACCAACAAACACATGAGAAAAGCTCACATCACTAACCTTCAGGGAAATAAAAATTCACATGACAAAGGAATGCCACCTGACCCTTGTGAGAACGGCCATTATTAAAAAGTCAAAAACCAATAGATGCTGGTGTGGATGCAGAGAGAAGGAAGCACGTATACACTGCTGGTGGGAATGTACATCAGTACAAGTTCAATGGAAAACAGTACGGTGACTTCTCAAAGAACTAAAAGTAGACCCATCATTTATTTGCTCCAGCATTCCCACTACTTGGGATCTCCCCACAGGAAAAAAAGTCATTTTATAAAAAAAGACACCTTCAATCGTATGTTTATTGTAGCACAATTCACAATTGCAAAGATATGGGACCAACTGAACTGCTCCCCCAATGATGAGTGGATAAAGTGAGTACACACACACACACACACACACACACACCATGGGGTACCACTCAGACACAGAAAGGAATGACATATCTTTCAGCACCTTGGATGGCCCTGGAGACCTTTGTTCAAAGTGAAGTGACCCATGGACAAAATCCTAAACACCACATGTTCTCGCTTGCAGGTGGGGGCCAAGCAATGCATCTGTGTGATCATCCAGATGCCTGATGGACGCTGGAGACTCAGAGGGGAGGAGGCGGGGATGCAAAATAACCTTCTGGGTACAATGTACACTATTCAGGCTACAGGCGTACTCACAGCCTAGACTTCTCCACTATTTAATTTGTCCATTTAACGAAAAAATCTGTCATAACCCCCACATCTACTTAAATTAAAAAAAATGATTAAAATGGTAAATTTTATCTTAATAGAAAATAAGACATTAGCACGTGCACAGTTTGTTGCCACACTACTATTTTCTAAGTCTGTTGTGTAATTTCCCACAGATAATTAAATGTATTGAAAAAAGTGAATAAATATTTAACTCTTGGGTTAAAAACATATGAAGTTAAAATACGGATTAGGAAATCATTGTTTTGATCCTATTTCTTTATGATGTGTATTTTTTTCTCGTAAGAGGGAAAGTCTGAGAAATAAATGCGGATTAAAAAGGATACAGTCAGCTATGGCTAAGCTACACTTTCCTTTTTTTGTCAGAACAGGTGGTAGTGACTACTAATTCCATTTGTCTGATTGATTCATTAAGCAACCATGTATTTCTTGAGGATCTACTTACTGTATGCTACAAACTAGAGAACAGAGGACTTTGTCTTCAGGGTATTCACCAGGAAGTGTCCTGGAGAACATTCAGATGGGGCAGGAATCAAGGAAAACTTGATGCAGAGAAATCAAACACACAACGTTAGGGCAGCGCCTGTGGCTCAGTCAGTAGGGCGCAGGACCCATATGCCAGAGGTAGCGGGTTCAAACCCAGCCCCAGCCCCCAAACTGCAAAATAAATAAAATAAAAAAATTAAAAACAAAGCAAAACAAAAAAACCACACAATGTTAAAATTAAGCATTTCTCCACATAACTAAAATTGTCCACTGGGATTTATAAAGTGCAACAATAATTTTCAAAAATTAAAAAAAGGTGGTAAGAGAAAGTGGGAGTTTGAGGATTACATGGTTCTGTGCAGAAGCACATTTGCCACAGCAGTTGTATGCTGTGGACAATTCTCAGGAGGGTGTGAGCTTCCGTGAGTTATCACCTGTGTTAGAAGAGGCGCGTCGCTCAGGGTGGGACGAGCGCTGGGTTAGGGAGTAACAAGACCAAGAGCTGTTACCTCTTGTGTGACCTAGGCCTTTAGCAGGATGGAGTCTTAAAGGGGTAATCGGTTCAACCTTCATCCCATCCTGAACCTGGAGATCCCTCAACCCAATCTGGAGAGGACAGTAAAATGGCAGCTAACATGACAGCCACTCCTGTTTGAGGGCCTTAGAATCAGCCCACATGCATGACCTGTCCTAGTGTTAGGGTTTTGCCCGTGCTCTCAGGATCACAGTACCCAAGACATCGAGACTCCAAGGGGAGAGGGCGGACAGAGAAAGGGAGCAAGGGAGGTAGGTTCCAGGTCCACCTGAAAAGCCTACAGCACTAGTGAAAGGGATGGAGAGGGCCGAGAGAGCAAGGTTTCTGGGGTTACTCTCATTCTAGGGTAGGGCCCTGGGCCCGTCACCAGCAGGGACAACAGTGCCCCCGCGCAAGACCTTTTGTGTACGGGCGCCCTCCCTGCTAATAGCACAGCCCAACCCAGATCCTGGGAGTGGACTGCTCCATTTACAGCGCTTTTAGGCAAGGGATATTGGGGGGAGAATGTGGAGGTTGCAGTCAGTATGAAGACGGAAGTGTTTAGGGGTCTCTCCTGGAGATCTTGCTTCTGGATGAAGCGGGGATGATGCTGTCTCCTCCAACTGTGTTCATGAGACACAAATGAATGTGAGGGGTCTCTGCACACAGGACAGCATGTGTCCACGGATGGGACGGTTAACAGTCCCTGGACCATGGCTATGTTTTATGAAGTGTGCTCCGAGGAAACTTTCCAACATGGGAGACTCTCTTCTGAATCTTGTCTGCTCCCCCGCCCTTGTTGGGGGCAGGAGAAACTCTGCCGACCTTCAGCTAGGCCTCCAGCATGTCAGGGGCACCCCTAGGGCTGCGCATTTGCTAGTCTAGTTCCTCTGCCTGGAACATTTTTTCCCCATGTAGGTTCTGCACATCCTGCTCCTTCACTCCACTCACACCCCCCTCTTCCTCAGAGCGGCCTTTCCTGGTGGGCTGCAGAAGGTGCTGTGGGTGCCCCTCCCAGATCCAGTGCTGGGGTCACAGCTGCCTCCTTTTCCCAGAAGACCCCTCTGCTGACGGGAGCCACCTCACCCGGCAGACTGTGCCCTTCTACCCTCGCACCCACCATGTGGTCAGGGCTGGACTTGAGTGGATCCACAGCCCTAGTCTTTCTCTGCTCAGTGTCCAGTCCTGTCCCAATTCCCTCCCTTCTGGGTTTCATCATATGCTTCTGAGTCCCAGCCTCGGGCTCTGCTTCTAGGGAACTCAGTTAAGACTTAGCTGTCATCAGAATCACCTGCTGTCACTCCCCAGCCCCCCCCTCCCCTTTACTTTTGCTCCAGACGTTTCATCCTGCCCCTTTGTATTGTCTGCCCGTCCCCTGGGCGATGCAAGTTCCAGGAGGGCAGGTCTCTGTCACTTGTGCTCACTGCTCTGTCTCCAGGATAGCGCAGAGCCTGGCTTCTCTTAGGGCCCAGTGACTCCACTTGTGGAAGAAAGGGCTCATTTGGGGGTGGAGAGGGGCAGACAAGAATTCAGAATGTTCCAAGGTGGTTAGGATAAAAGGATCCAGAGATGAGCTCTTCCGAGTCTCAGCTTGGAAAGAACTGTACCCACTGTCAAGATTAGGTCAACTAGAGTGAGATTTCACATGACATAACTTTAGATTTGCACGCACGTATGTGTGTAGTTAAAATGCAAAGGAAAAAGGCAGAAGGTATTTAAGATTGTTCATGTTAGCCCTTACTGGTGCAGGATTCTGAGAGATGAAGTGTTTCAGAAGTTCTGCTATCAGAACTTTTGAGAAGTTGTTCATTCATTTATTTGGTTGATGTTTCCCCAGTCTGTGCTGGGTCCAAGGGGCCATTCAAGATATGATCTCTGTCTTTCAGAAGCTCCAAGAGAGAGCTGAGTTTTAATGTCAGGTCTGTCCATAATTGGCTGCATGGCCTCAGATGGGGTCTTCACTTCTTTGCACTTGGTCCTCCCACTTCTAAAGCAAGGGCATTGAGCCGGGTGATCTCTAAAGCTCACAGCCAGCTCTGCATCTCAGGGACCAAGTCTTCCTTTCAAACGTGCTGCCTGGTTTTCCTGTTATCAATATTTCTCTTATTATCACCTCCCCTCATTTTCTCTAGGAGCTGGAATTAAAACTGTTTTTTTTTCCTAGATAGAATTTCAACATTTGCACAGTCAATGCATTTGGATCAAACCTGGGCAGAGAACAGGGCAGGACTCTCCCCACACTGATTCAGCTGGGCATAAGCCCGATGATGAATCCTGACCACGTCCCACCACCCATTGTGGCTCCTCAGACTCAATCCCCTTTGCTGCAAATGCCCCAGACCAGCGTCCGTCTACATCCTGTGTCCTACTCCCAGCACGTGCTAATGAATGCATCGATTTTCCTATTCTGTACCACCACAGTTATTTAAGAGATAAGTGCCTCCTGTTTGTGGTTATTAAATCTGCTTCACGTTGGACAGCCGGGGGTGAAAGGGTGAGAAGATTGGTCTAGGCAGAGCTAAGTTGGGGGCACTCTGGGACAAAGCCCAACTCAGTTTCTGAAATGTTGCGGGGCTGTGGACCAGTTGCTACTCTCCGGGCCTCAGTTTCCCCATATGTAGATGAAAGTGTTGTGGTAGGTCTGAAGTTTAAAGTCAATTTTTAAAGCAGCAAAATGCTTCGATTATGGGAACTCTTGCATATAAGACAGTGTATAAGGCCTAATAAGGAGTGGCTCTGTTTGGAAAGGGAAGCCCTCCATTCAGCCTTCTCCCCGTTCCCTACAGAGACCTCTGCGGGTACCTCCAGGGACCCTAAGGCTCTGAGCAGCATAATTTGAAAACTGCCAGGCTGCATGAACACAGCAGTATTTTAGGATTCTCAGTAACAGATGAGGGGGATGGGCAAAAGGCAGGGAGGGGTCAAAATGACCTGATAGGTATCTCAGCTGCATCGGAGGAAGTGGTGGATCTGATCATTCTCTACCGAGCATTAATTACCTAAGTTTCCTGAGTTTCACTGCCTTTTCTCCAGAACCTTCCTCTCCAGCCAAATCATAAGATAGAGACAACCTGGTCTCTGTGGGTGGTTAAGTGCACAAACTCTTAGGTTTGAATCCCAGCTCAGAAACTTTCTAACTCTAGCTATGATCTTGAACAAGTCTCTGAGCCTCAGTTTCCCCATCTGTAAAATGGGCAAAGTAACACTCAGCTGAGCACAGTTCCCCGTATGCACCATGTAGTTCTCGGACTCAGTACTTGCATCTTAACTGTTGGGAACAATCATAATATAATGCTGATCATTGATCATTTATTACGTGCGTATCAGTTTCCACACTTTTCATCCTTGTCTAGTCCTTACAACCACCGGTAAGAGAGGGGCCATGATCATCACCTGCCAGGTGAGGTTTAGAGAAGAGAAACGAAAATCAGCTACAGTTTTTGAACCCGGGTTTGTTTGACTTCGAAGACTATGCTCTTGATTGGCTACCAAACATCTGAAACTCTTTTAACCACTCCTTTCTGCTTGGGCTGGGAAGTGCTGAATTACTTTTTGTTCTTGTGAAAACAGAGGTCCATGTCTTTGGCCTAGAAAAGAACTCGGAGGGTCATTATATATACCTGCTTTCTGGCTCTCCACAGGCTGAGCGTTCACATTGTTGTGAAATTCCTGCAAGACACAGAAGGCCAGTCTCGACCTTGTCTTGGCAAGCTGACTCGGGTGCCAGCAGTCGATTAATGACTTCCCATCATTGGATAACTGAACCTCTTATCTGTAGCAGTTACTATGAGATATTGCTTGCTGAGGACAAGAGAATTAACAAGGGACAATCTCTGTCCTCAGGGAGCTCACAGTTCAGTAGAAGAAACACATGGGCATTAGGAAATGACCTTGCAGAGTGGGAATGGTCCCGATAGAGGGTCTCTGAGAACCTGGAAAAGCCTGGAGGACTCTCTGTTGGAGGTGGGCTTCAGACTCAGACTGGCGGATGAATGAGTGAGAGCCAAATCCAGCAGAGAACAGGAGTTGGTGATGGGGACCTGGAAAAGCAGAGGCAAAGGATGTTCAAAGGTATCTAAGTGAGGAACAGTGTGGGACCCTTTGGGGCACAGTGACATCTCAAATGATGGGAGGAGGAACCAAAGGGCCAGGTTGATGAGATGCCAGTGGAAAGACAATAAAGTTCTGATGCTGGGGAGCCAAGAGGCCGGAACTTGGAGCCACTGAAGAGTCTACGACAGAATTCTGAAAAGATTGTTGAGGCCGTGCTGGAGCACGAGCCCAGGAAGGAGGCTGGGGAGGGGTCCCTGGGGAGAGACAGTGGGGTCTGGATTAGGGTGGTGACAGTGGAGCTGGAGTAAAGGACAGTAAAGGTTTAAGACCTTTCAGGGTTGAATCTCTAGGACATGGTGGTGGCTGTGGGGTCCAGTATGATTTCAGGGGTTTTCCAATCTGTGCAATGGGCTGGGGAATGATGCTTTCCACCAGGAGAAGCAGGGCTGCAGGGCCGAGGCTCAGCTCTGTGTGGGATATGCTGAGTTTAAGGGAGCGTCTCTTATCTGTAGCACTTACTATGAGGGGAAGAGCGTTCAGGAAGCTCGTGCATACAGGGTCCTTGGGCTTTGAAAAGCAAGGCAGAAGAGAAGATTTGGAATCATTGCCTCCCATACTGAGTGAATTTGAGATCATCTGTAAGCAGATGCAAAGAGAGAAAAGGAGGCAGACTGGAAAACCTGCCCACGTGATTGGATCAAGTCATCGAAAGGTGAGGGCTCTTTGGAAGACAGAAGCCTCGTCCTGGGGCATGGAGGACACTTCCCAATCCTGCAGCCTTTTCATGGGGCAGCATTGAACACACCTCCTCCTCAGGGTGCTGGCGTCACGTTCTCACAATATTATTGGAGGGCTGTTACTAAATCCATATCATATCCAATTTCTTCATTTTACAGAGGATAAATAAAAATAAAGAAAATAACGGTTGAGTTTGGTTACTATTTCTTTCTAACTATATTCCCTTAATGAGGCATTTGCCTGCAACACAGTCTGTTATGTATTCCGTGTTTTATAAAAGATCTCTTGGGGAAAATAACCCAGGAAACACAATTTTTCGGCACCATCTCCTTTTATTAAGAATAATGAAAAGGAAACAAGAATCATTCTCCAAGTCAAACCCACTTCTGCTGCCTCTTATTGGTGTTTTTATGACAACTGCCAGGTAGCACAGGCATTCACCAAGTTGCTTTCACACAGATGCATATCCATTTTTTGGCCATTCAAACGTTCGAGTTGTGTGTATGTCCAGGCAGGTGGGTGTGTGAATGCAAATCTGTGGGACACATATTTATATCTTGCTCCTATCTGGGTAAGTGTTTTGGATGGTGCAAGACCTTAAAATTACACACACACACAAATGGGCTCTTTGCCCAGAAAAGCAATCATCCTTCAAAATGGGCAGAAGAGCAAATAGGGAAATTAACCCAGGAGGGGAAATGCAAAACAAAAGTCTTGTTAATTGGAAACTCTGCTCGGGTTTTCGGACATAACTGGGGGTTCTCACCTCCTCTCGGGGTGAGTTTGGCCATGCTTGCGGCTGGCCTGCTGCCCACAAGCAGAAGGCTCCTGCACACGGTGCCAGCTGAGGCCTCCCACCAGCACCTCAGATGTGTTCAGCCCGCTGCCAACTGGACAGCTTCCCTTGCATGTTCCACAGGCACCTAAGCTCAGCCGGCGGGGATTGGAGGCGAGTTCTCTCTGCCGCCTCCTCCTCAGGGAATGGTTACCTGGGTTAACAGTGGATGGCTCCACAAGTCATCCCTTGGCCCCAGGCAAAAGCCACTCCCGACTCCTCCCTCCCCATTAACCAAGTCAGCAGATATTCACTGAGCCACTACTAGGTGCCAAGGGCTCTTCCAGGCACTGTGTATGTAAGGGTAAGATGTGTCCCCTGCTCCCAAGGAGCTCACGCTTCCATGAGGAGCCTGAATCACTCAGTGATTAAGAGCTATTATGCAGCCTTAAAGAAAGATGGAGACTTTACCTCTTTTGTGTTTACATGGATGGAGCTGGAACATGTTCTTCTTAGCAAAGTATCTCAAGAATGGAAGAAAAAGTATCCAATGTACTCAGCCCTAATATGAAGCTAA
>CAUYON010095259.1:0-21319 GCA_963573935.1 Arctocebus calabarensis
AACAATGACAGCTGCAACCAAAAAATGGCTGGGCGTTGTGGCGGGCGCCTGTGGTCCCAGCGACTTGGGAGGCAGAGGCAGGAGACTCGCTTGAGCCCAGGAACTGGAGGTTGCTGTGAGCTGTGATGCCACAGCACTCTACTCAGGGTGACAGCTTGAGACTCTGTCTCAAAAGAAAAAAAAGAAAAGAAGATCTGGCCTCAAATCTGTTCTACCACTTCCTAAGTTGTGTGGTCTTGAATCAATTTCTGCAGCTCTGTAAACATCAGTTTCTGCATATGTGAAATAGAAATTGTACATGGGCTGCGTAGATTAAATGAGACAATGTTTGTTGAGTACTTGTCACAACGTAGCCACTGCAAAATGCCAGTTTTAATATTTAATAACAAATTTCTCGCTGGAAGCACATCTGTCTCTGTGGGTTTAATATACCATTCACCCCTTTAATAGTTATAAAGCAACAGGACTTTGGAGCTAGAAGTTACCTTAGTGATCAATTAATTGAGTAGTATTTCATGGATAAGGAATCCAAAACACTAGAAAGTTAAGCGACATAAAGAGTCTTTTTCTATTTGTTTTGTATAGTAAAGAAAATTGGGGCAGAATCAAGTTCAAGTTTCCTTCTGAAAACGATAGGAAAAACCAATCCTAAAAAGTGGTACCAGATGTAAGGAAAAGCTCCATGACAATTTATGTTTCATACCCGAAGTAAGGTCGACCCAACCTATTCTGAGGGACAGTTTCCTTTGCTTATCTATAAGAATACATCTGAAAGCTTTGAAGAATCCCCAAAATTATTTTTCTTTCTTTTATTTTCTTCTTCCTCCTCCTCCTCCCCTCCTCCTCCTTCTTTCCTTTTTCTTTGAGAAGGAATCTGTTTTTGAGACAGAGTCTCAACAGAGGAAATCTCTGTCCCACATGAATGTTCCTTAGAGCCCAGGCTAGAGTGCTGTGGTGTCACAGCTCACGACAACCTCAAACTCCTGGGCTCAAGCGCTCCTCTTGCTCCTCTTGGATAGCTGAGACTACATGTGCCCACCGCCATACCTGGCTAGGTTTTCTATTTTTAGAAAAAACAGGGTCTCCCTTTTGCTCAGGCTTCCTTGAACTCCTGAGCTCAGACAACACCTGCTTCAGCCTCCCTTAACTAAATAATTAGTTGTCATTCACCATGATGTACCTTTACATACTACATATATTCCAGATACACTGAAGCTATTTTTATCTGGGACTATTACAGGGATTTTAATTTGATTCTGAGAAGTAAAAGTAAAACTAGCAGGTGCTGATCTCATGAACTTTCCCATATGAAGGTCTTCATTTTCATCTAGGTTGGGTTAGAGAATTCCCACATGGCAATCTTTGACATTATCACAGTAACAATTTTTATGTACCTGTCATGTTATTTACTTTTTAAAAATGGTCTCACTTTCTAAAACTTAACCACACCCTACATGATAATATCTAGGAAGTGGTATATTTGTTGTATTGATTACATTTTTCTCATATAATGATATATTCATGACTATTGAAACAAAGTATCTGCCTATACCACCAGAAATTGTTTCATGTACCACTCTTTTTCATAGCGTTAGTAAGGCCTCATTCTTATTTCTGCTCATTTTCCCAAAGTTGAGCAAAATAAAAAGTGAGATTGGCAATGTCAATGCCCTTTCTATTCTCTAGCACGCTGGGATAAAAAAAGAGCTGTTATTTTTGCCCATGTTTTAATGGGGTTGTTTTTTCTTGTTGGTTTGTTTGCGTTCTTTGTAGATTCTGGACATGAGTCCTTTACTGGATGTATAGTTTACAAATGTTTTCTGCTCTCCTGTAGGTTATTTATTTGCTCTTTTGATTATTTCCTTAGCTGTACAAAAGCTTGTTAATTTAATCAAGTCCCATTTATTTGCTGTTGTTGCTGTAATTGCCCTTGGGGTCTTAGTCATAAATTCTCTACCGAGGCCAATGATCTACAAGAGTTTTTCCTACATTTTCCACTAGGATTCTTATGGTTTCATACGTTATACTTAAGTCTTTTATCCATCTTGAATTCATGATTGTGAGTGGTGAGAGATGGGGGTCCTGTTTCATCCTTCTGCAAGCAGCTATCCTATTTTCTCAGCTCCATTTATTGAACAAGGCTTCTTTTACCCCATATGTGTCATTGTCTGTTTGTCCAAGATTGGTTGGCTGTATGTATATGGTTTTATATCTGGCTTTTCTGTTCCATTCCACTGGTCTATGTTTCTATTTTTGTACCAATACCATGCTGTTTTGGTTACTATAGCCTTGTAGTAAAATTTGAAGCCTGATAATGTGATGCCTCCAGATTTAGTCTTTTTGCTTCAGATTGCTTTGGCTGAGATCAATGTGCTTTTTTTGTGGGGGAAAAAATGAGATGCGTGTGCTTCTGGACAAACACTAAGAGTATGAAGCCAAATGAGGAATAATTTCTTGTTGAAAATATTAGTTTCAATGGTTGAATAGTCACCTTTAGGAAATATTATTTCCTTTTAGATTATTCTCATTAATATCAAATTAAGTCCAAACACTTCATACATCAGTTTGTAATTACTAAAGGAAATTTTATGTAAAAACTAACCTTCTTTAGTACTATTTTTTAAAGCCTATGGAAATTTTAACAGCTCTGTCTGAAAACATTCTTCCTAAAAATTAAAACTTTGAATCAGAACAAGTACAGCACAGTACATGAAAATCAGCCCTTATTACTAAAGAATGTGTATTTTGGAAAAGATTTTGGGGATTAAGGGGAAATCACTGTCCCACATGAACATTTCTCAGTGGTCAGTGACCTCACAGTTGAATTTTCACAAAATTTCTGCTCTTAACCAAGAACGTAAAATTGCATTCTGCCATTTTCCCTAAATCTGATAAGCCCATTTTCTTTATTTTGTTTTTATTAAATGTGCAAAAATGCCATTTTTTACTAGAGAGATAGATGGATATTTATGTGCACAAACATATACGCCTATGATTAATACAGATGAGAATGCTTTATTTGGGAGGAGTTGGTGTGCATTATCTCAGTGTCACCCAAACTGTGTTCCACAACCTTCATGCAATGTTATTAAACAAAGGATCTATGGTTAAATAGCCATTGGCAAACATTAAAACAAAGGATCTATGGGCAAATGACATTGGCAAACATAGGATTAAGCAAAACTAAACAACATATAGCACTGTATACATTTTGAATATCCCACAGATAGCAGAACTTCTCAAATGATCATGTACCTATAAAAATGCATTTTCAGTAGGACTGTGATGGGTCCTGACCTTCTGCACTTGTAATAAGCTTACAGGTGACAGGATCCTGCTGGGCCAAGGCCCACACTTTGAATAGCAGGGATGTGCTCTTCCAATCTTCTTTCACCAGAGGACTGGGCTCCCTTGCATAGTTTGCTTTCTTGAGGTTTTGGTTGGTAGATTGGCTGGTAGATTGGTTGGTTTCTGTTGGTTTTGAAAATAAACATCATTATTCTATAATTTTCAAAATGACTAATATAGCTGAATCTTAGTATATAAGATAGTGAATGTCAACTTTAAAAATCACTCTAGGCCAGTGGTTCTCAACCTTCCTTATGAGCCACTGCACACAGCCTAGAGCAGTGGTTCTCAACCTTCCTAATGCCACGATCCTTTAATACAGTTCCTCATGTTGTGGGTCGCCCTGCAGTCCCAGGACTTCGGGAGGCCAAGGCTGGAATATCACTTGAAGCCAGGAGTTAAAGGCCAACCAGGGCAATATAGGAGGAGCCCATCTCTACAAAAAACATTAGCCAGGTGTGGTGGTGTGAACCTATAGTACTAGTTACTCAGGAGACTAAGAAAGGATTGTTTGAGCCCAAGAGTTTAAGGCTACAGTAAGCTAAGATCGGCATGGTAGCCTGGGTGATAGAACATGTCCTTGTCTTTAAAAAGTAATAAAATAAAAATTAAATCAAAAGTCATTCTAAATTTATTTTCTTTTTAACTTCAAAGTCATATGAAGGTACATATGATTAGGTTACATTGTTTGCACTGATTAGATAAAGTCCAAGTTTTAGTTGTGTCCTCCTAGGAAGTGTGCCATATGCTCTTGCATTGTTCCCATTGGGTGAGAACTTTCTAAAACCCTCCTTTCTCTCCACTTATTGAATTTAATTGATTCTTTCTTTCATATGAGCAGGTGGTTGTTAATCTACTAGTTTCAGCATAGTACTGAGTGCATGTGAGACTTGTCTTCCCATTCTTGAGATATTTCTTAGAAGAGTGTTCTCCAAGTCCTTCCAGGTTGTTGCAAAAGATACAAAATCTCCATCTTTTTATGGTTGAATAGTATTCCATGGTATACAGACACCACAGTTTATTAATCAATTCATAGGTTGAAGGGCACTTGGGTTGTTTCCACCTCTTTGCAATTATAAACTGGGCTATTATATACATTTGAATGCAAATGTCCTTATGGTAAAAATGAATTTTGCCTTTTGGTTAGATACCTAGTAATGGGATTGCAGGATCAAGTGGAAGGTCTACATTTAGTTCTTTGAGGACTCTCTATATACTTCTTTCTATAAAATCACTCTAAATTTTAAAGGTAAAAGTTATTTTTACCTTTTCAGTAGCTTTGCCTTATTATACTCAGCTTGTGCCCAGGAAAACTTCAAATCCTGTACAGTTTCAGGAAGGGGTGAGTGGCTTAGCAAGGGGAGGGCTGTGTGTCTTTTGAATCTAGTCTGATATGCAGGGGAGGATGTGCTCACTACACTAGCATACCAAAAAATACTCTGAACTCCGATAGCCAGACTGAAATTGTACTTGCACAGAATTGTTTAGATTTACATCATTGCATTTTTTTGTCTGCTATTGAATGTCTAATCATGAGATCATGCAGAAATCACCCAATTGATTTATTTTAGGTATCTAGTAAGCCAGCCACTTTACACTCACCCACTTGCACTTGCACCCACTACCCGCTTACCCATCCATCCACAGTCTGTTTATATACTCAGCCACTCAGACATCCAACTCTCTATCCACCCATTCATTTTAAGGCTACAGTCAACTTGTCTACCCATCTACTCACCCATCCATCCACATACCCATATAATATATTGAGAATATTTATGTGATTTTTTGTAAATATGGAATGAAATCAAAATTATTCTGTGAGCTTAAAGTGAGTGGCAGTGTAAATCACATGTTATTTGGCGAGCTCCTTAGGCATTAAGCTCTCAATCTGTAAAGCATTATTTCATTGGTAGATGTTGAACAATGGCCAGGATGGAGTCAGAACAGAGAGAGGAGCAGGTGCCTGTATGCTGAGATCAGAGCTGTCTAATTTATCTCTTCACCCTGGCATTCCGAATCCTCCCTTCCATGAAGGATTCATTGAGTCCTTTCCTACCATAATCACTGGCATTCCCATTCCCATATTCTCCAGCAAGCTCAACTGAGCTACTTGAAATGGCCCAAGCTGTGCCTTTGGTTCTACTTCACCCTCTCTCTGGGTTGTTCTTCCCGTCCATCCTGTGTGTCTGGTTCATAGTCCAGTCCATCTCTCTCCTCTCTAAAGTTTTCCCAGACCTTCCCTCTTCTAATTTGTCATCCACACTTCTCCTGTGGTGCTTACCACTTTTGACCTTGTAGTCTAGTTACTTATGGGTATGTCTGATCTCATCTATTAGACACAAAGCCTCTCGGAGAAATGAGGCCTGCAATGGATTTATCACTGCATCCTTTACAGAACCTCATGCAGGGTCACTCAGTAAATATTTCTGGAAGGAATGAATCTACTCATCTACACTTGTGATTGAATGAAGACTTTCAACGTGCTGATTTCATGAGAAACTGAGGAGTTTATGATTAAGAAATACCCAGTGTCTATAAAATTCATAGTTAACTGTATTAGAGGATTATTATTGATGAGCCTTTATAACGCATTTTTCCATTCATTCCATGCATTCTCACCTGAGAATGTTAGTATGTTTCAAGGTTTTGGTATAATCTTGATTTAATTGAAGCATTGACTTTTGGGAACACAAGCTATTAATATATCCTTACCCTTGTATGTATTAATTCTCATACTATTTATTTTCCTTTCTAAAGCTTCTCTTCTATTAATAGTCAATTCAATGTCACAGTTGTAAAAAAAAAAAAGTCACACAGAGTTGTAGTTTGGAACTTATTATTCAGTGACAGCTTTCACTGTTACCTTGGGCTTTCACATTGTGTTTAAGATGCAAAATCTTTCTACCTTCAGCAAAATCCTTGCCTACCCTTTTCTTATTTATAGCTCTTGTTGTTTTTCATTCCTTTACATTGTCTCAAACATTATATGCATTCTCAATAGTTACTGTATGAAAGAGATAGACAAAGGGAAAGAAAATGACCCATCCAGTATCTCAAAATAGAAGCCTAAATAATTGTCCCAAGACTAAAGACAAGAATGAATTTGTGTTAGAATTCCGATTTTCCAGGTCAGGTGCAGTGCCTTACACCTGTCATACTACCAACTTGGGAGGCTGAGGCAAACGGATGGCTTGTGCTCAGGATTTCAAAAATCAGCTTGAGCAAGAGGGAGACCCCTTCTCTACTAAAAATAGACAAATAAGCTGGCTGCCATGGCACATGCCTATAGTCCCAGCTACTCAAGAGAGCGCGGTAGGGTGATCCCTTGAGCCCAGGAGTTTGAGGTTGCTGTGAGCTGTGATGACACCACTGCACTCTACCAAGGGCAACAGAGCAAGACTCTCTCACAAAAAACAAGAACAAACACCACCACCTCCAATACAATAACAACAGAAAACTTTTCCTGCAAACATATATCTTTCATATGTAATCTAACTCTTTTCAGGTCACAGTCTTAGCACCTTTGCTAATTTGCATGACTGTGTTGAGATAGACTTGAATTTTTTCTTGGTTCTTCCTGTTCTTACTTTATCATCAAAGTCTTGGTTTTTAAATTATAATTTTCAAAATTTTCTAGTATACATACTTTTAGTTTCAATAGTTATAGGAAAACATAAAAGGTCCCTTTAATCTGAGTTCAGTTGTTGATATAAATTTACCTGGAACTTTTCAGACCGCAGGTGCAACTGGAGGTGTCTCAGGGATGGAGCCGCTTCCAGAAATGCCCAAGACCCCCCTGGTATTGGTGCTCAGTGACAACATGGTGCTCTGGGTCTTAGACAGGCTTAGTCATGCCTGCCAACTGAATGAATTTGTCAATTATGGAGAAATTATCTTGTTTAGTAACAACACAATAATGGTATTTAAGACATATAAAATCTGCCATCACCCATAGATTTTCCCCCTGCCAGGATAACTCTTATTCCTCTGTTGCTACTATGTTCCCATTCACTTTAGATGAGCTGGCCATGGGCTGCCTGATCACCGGGAAAGGAGCTGTGTCTTTAGAAACCCAGGATTTTTGCCTCTTATTAAAGAGTAACAAAAGGAAAAAAAGGACAACATAAGTACATGCCAGCCAAGCATAGCATTTTTTTTTCTCTGAGAGCCTTGAACAGTTTAGTATACAAAGGTTGGAACATTCTTTGAAATTTGTAATGCTCCTAAAGGGAGCTTTTATTCCCCATTACTTCCAAATGGTCCCTTAGACACTTACTAGAAGTCCCTTCTGGCCTGCCTGCCTTTGAAAGCCTCCATTGACACTGGCATTCTCCAGCAGTAGGCCCTCCCTTCCTTGTTCCACTCAGGGCCAGCTGCCCAGGTGGGACGCCACTGAGGGGGAGCCCTCAAGGGCTGCCACCGCCCAACCTGCCATCCAACAGCTTCCCTTTGTTGGATATTTATGTCTGTCTCTTCTGTGGCTTTATTTTAATCATCTTATCATATAAGCATGGATCACTGGTCAGTATGACATTAAATTTTGTTTGGTTTTGGAGCTACATAAAAATGGTGTTATAGTGCATGGATTTTTCTGCATCTGTTTTTGTGTGTAAAGACAGAGTCTCACTTTATCGCCCTTGGTAGAGTGTCATAGTGTCACAGCTCACAGCAACCTCCAGCTCCTGGGCTTAGGCGATTCTCCTGCCTCAGCCTCCGAGTAGCTGGGACTACAGGCGCCCACCACAATGCCTGGCTATTTTTTTGTTGCAGTTTGGCCGGGCCGGGTTTGAACCTGCCACCCTCAGTATATGGGGCCGGCAACCTACCCACTGAGCCACAGGCGCCTCCCTGCATCTGTTTTTTATTTCCAATTTTATGTTTATCTGGTTCATCTATGTGGTTGCTTAAAGCTGTAGTTTACTTATGTTCACTGCTGTATGGCAGTCTATCATGGCACTATACCAAAATTTATTTAGTCACTCTTGACAGTGGACTTTTTGGGTCTGTAAGTGAAGGATAAATAGGCAAGGCTAGGAGATGTACTTGCCCAAGAATTTCTCTAGGTCAATGACTTTCAATTTTTTTACTAGTATAAAAAATAAATACATTTTATATAGTATCCCAGTACATATATGTACACATTTAAATAACCGAAACAAAGTTTAATAAAATAATACATTTTTTACCATGCATGATGTATTCTAATTTAATTTCTTCTCGAGCCCATTCTATTTTTACTATCTAGTGCCTCTTATCTAGCCTTTGGTAAGGCCCACCAACCTCATTTCTTTACCCTCTGGTTTTGTAAATCACAATTTTGAAAAACACTGCTTTAAGTGGAGAATAAATCACTAGATCTGAGGATAGTACACCTATTTTTGATGCTATGAATTTGATTGGGGTCAGGAAAAAACCATGTAGAGGAATCTTACAATACATATGTTGTTTTGTTATGATCACTATGACTACAAGCTCTCATCCTTTGTCAGGAAAGCTCCATATTGAGGAAAAAAGTTTAACAGATTTAAACACTTTTGGGGGGCTTTTTAAATTTAAACTATATTTTGAAAAAGTTCAGCATTCTATAAGAGTTTGTAATAAAGTAGTTCTTCAGATCACTTTAGAAAGTTAAATTTTGTCATCAGAAAGAAGAAAATACTTTTTTTTTTCCCTTTCCTTTGTGATGAAACTTAGTAGGTGATTTTCTACATAAGGAGGGAGAAAGCTCAGCACCCACAGACCTTGCCCCCGTGGCTGTCTAATGCTAAGCTGCAGACAAGAGATCCTGATAATGTGAGTTCTACAGATGCTTTGGGAAAAATTCTACATTCTAACCTCTTGAGAACATTGGAGAAAAGTCTCTTCCATCCCTCCTCAGGTGCAAAGAAATCCTGATAGCTCCTTTTTAGATTTTATCAAAGTTGGTAGAGATTAACCATTTTCCATCCCAAATTATGGGACTCTTCAAGCTTCCAGGGAAGAGTCTAAAGTTCCTGGTTACAAAAGAATTCTCAAAAGCTAGGGAAATCGGGGTGCCAGGCGCCCTCACCCCGAAGGGGATGGAGTTACAAGGACCTGCGGCACTTTTGCCTCTGTACCTCTTGCACTTGGCACAAGGAATGGGCAAAGGAATTTGTTTCCCGAGATTTTAGAATATTCTAGTTGTCTCTAGACTCTCTCTCTTGCTTAGAATGGAATTATTCTACATTAGAACAACTCCTACTTTCCTCTCCAAGTAAAGCAGGGAATATTTTTAGGAAGTACTAAAAACAGATTTTTAATAATTATGCTAAAATTGGGTTATTCTTAGATCATAAATTCATCTTTTCTTTCTTATCCTTCCTTTCTCTTTCCTGAGAGACAGGTCAAAAAGCTGGAAATATTTCACTTGCTCATTTTAAAAAGACATTTCTCATGATATTTCTTCTTTTTTATGGGAATGCTATTAAGTAGTTTTGAGCAATGTTCACAATAGGGCCTATATGCTTTTTTATCTTTATTCTTGTTTGTAAATTATTGGCAGCTGTACAATTTTTATTTAAAAAAATAATGCTTATGTGACACCATTTACATTTTGTAAAGCATCTTCTAGAATAAAGATTGAGAGTTCTGGAGCCAAACTTCTTGGATTCAAAGCTCAGCTCTTTCTTTCACCAGTTGTGGGACTTGGGTACATTACTTAAACACTTGTGCCTCAGTCTCTCCAGGTATAATATTGAAGTAATAATACTATCTTCTTCATGGGATTTGTCTGGAACTAAACAAGTGCACAAATAGCAAAGGCTCAGTCTTGTTAGTTATTCTGATACCTCGTTTCTACATTAATATACAGTTGTCCCACGTGGACACCCAGGCCCCCTCTTACTGCCTAAGTACCTAAGACTGGCTATTTGCTCATAAATATGTTGAAACCAACACATTTTTCCTCTCTGGGAGCTGTATATATGGCATAACTTTCTGATGAAAATTCAGCTTTGCTTAGTTGTTAATGGAGATGAAGTATATAAAGTTCTTTGCAAACCATTAGGTGCTCTACAAACCTCACTTATTATAATATAGCAGTAAGAAAATTTCCATTTTCTAGATGCCATTATTTAAGAGAGGTCTTATCTTTCCTTCTGGGAATAAATTTGAGGTGGTTTTCCCATAAAGAATAATGGAGCCTCAAACATCCTAGACTCAGATTTGTTGACGACATTTTTGATTATTGGGATAACGATTTAGATTGTATCACATGAAACACACTGGCAATTTCAGCATCTGCTTCAGTAAAGGTTGGAATAGATTGCTATCCCTTGTTTGTCAAAAAAGCAAAGCATTCTTGGTTGCACAAATTTGGCAAATAAATGATCAATAAGACAGATCTCCAGAAATTGTAACTCTCAGCCCATAAGATGCATACTTCATTTAGTCAACTGTAATTAACTGTGTATTTAAAATAATGTTCCTGAGTGGGAGATCTCCAGTACGTAGACCAGCGTCCAATTGCTGACGTTTCTTAGGCTGTTCACACACAGTATTCTCACCCTCTCAATTTCGTTTTATAGACACAATGCAGGTTTCCCTTAAATAAGAACTTGTGATGTGTACTGTCCTTTTCCTGAGCCACCAGTCTCATTTTGTTATATCAGTATATAATGTTATCACATCCTCAAATGTTTTCTGTGTGCATTTGCTCCTCCAACTAAATTTTAAGACCTGTAAATCAAGGATCATCTTATACCACTCATGATCTTTTTATAACTGTCAACAAAGTCTTAAGCATAGAGTTCAGTGAGTGCTGATTGATTGATTAATTGAAATTCGCATGAACTGACTCTAGACTCCAGTAAGATAAAGCCCATATTTCCCACAGATGAAACAGGTCCGATAACCTCTGAGGTTATCTAACCCCTATGAGGTCTTGTTTCATCTGTGGAAAGTGTGAGCTGATTAAACATTTTCATCCCATTCAAAATGCAGGTGGATGAAATGTGAAGAATTTTCTGCAGAGGAAACAGAGACCTCATAATATTTTTCCTCAACCTTTTCTTCAGGCTTCTCTGATGTATCTTGACTTGAGGATATGACAGTACAAAAGAGACAGGGCTCCAACTGGAATTAAAATGTCTGGGTGTTAGTACCAAACTTAAGCAAGGAATTTAACCTCGCTGAGCCTCAGTTTTCTCAACTATAGATGGGAAAAATAATGTCTGCCCTAGTATTTTGAGGTGTGGGGAAAATGTTTTGTGTAGAATACCCAGCACAGTGCCCTGTTGGGGTACAGAATGAAGGTAGCCTGTTAAACACCTGCTTATGTACAGGTGCAGATTTGACATTTACAGCTGGGTTTCTCCAAGGCTATGTCCAAAACCAAGTTCATGAACTTTTCCAACTCCAAACCTGGTTCTTCTTCAGGGAATGGCACCACCATCTGAAATCGAGAATTCTTCTCTGACACTTCTCATACCCGCTTTCAAAGTTTCCATTTGCAAACCAACACAAACTTACCTCCTGAGGCCTCCCACCCCCACCACCTTCCACAACCTCCATCCTCTCACTGGGTCCTCACTGTACCTCCCGCTGAGCTTGCACACCCCCCATACATGCTCCGATCTTCTCATATGCAAGAGTGATCTTCCCTTAGGGATGCAAATCTGATCTCATCGTCCCTTGCTGTCTATCACTTTTAGAAAAACCAATACCTGAATCCCTCATTGGCCCAAGATGTAATATGATCTGGTTCATACACCAGATATGTTCCATCTTTTCCAGACTCACTTCATCCTTCCCCACCTTGCTCTGTGCCCCGGGGGCTGCCCTCTCCAGGCTGCCCTCTCAGGGCTCCGTCACTCTCTGACCTCCGGTTCTTTTGGTTAAAGAAAGGCAGGTGAAGAAAATAGGTGTCTGGAGTGTGCAGGGCAGCTTTTGTTCCCCTGATCTCTCTCCACTCTAGCCCAGACTGGCTGCATCTCTTTACAGAAGGTCACAGTCACTGTCTCATTCCTACAACCGATTTCTCTGGTTTCACTTTGCTGCCTAGGCATAGAAGCGGGTGTCCGTTCTTGTTGGTCCCGGGTCCTCTCCATCTCTTGTTGAATTCCCGTAACCACTCTGACACACTGTAAAGGGCTCCCTTATGAAACCATCCCCACGTGCCCCGTTGGAGTGTGCCCTGTTTTCTCTAGATACTAAAGAATTGAACAATTCCTCCCTCCTTGAGCCACTGACCTTTTAGTTCTTCAAACACTGCATGCTTCCTTCCACCTGTGCCTAGATGAATCCGTCTCTTTTTCTAGCTAACACGAACTCATCCCCCAAATCTCAGCTCAAATGTCACTTTCTAGTGGAAGCTTTTTCTGACTCCCAAAGTAGGTCAGGTAACTCTGTTATACTTTTTCCTACTCTGATGTAATTTTCCAAAGCACTTGTTATAAGAGAAATACATCACTTAATTAGAATACCCTGCCATGAATGTGGGAATCACATCTCTTTAGCTCGCCAGCACACTATAGTCCCTAACACCACGTCTGCTACATGTGGTGCTTAGAACACAGGTGACACAAGAATGAATGCATTCAATTCCAGCTCCTATATAGGTAAGGGTGTGTGACCACATTTAAGTTTTAATTCTGTAGGGCCATGTCATGTATGCAAATAACATTTTGAGCAAAGAGATTATTTTTTATTATTCCTTCCAATTACAATTTCCAAAACGAACCATTTTAGAGTTTCATTATGTTGGAATTTCCTGGCTGCCTCATTGCCTCAGATGACTCTCTTTTTCTTTTTTTATCTACACTCTGCTCTTTTTATTTTCCTTAGCCAATGGTTGTCCCCTCTCCATTACCCCATATTGCAGCTCTGCTCCCATATCCGTGTGGTTGAACCCTTTAGATCCTCCCGGGCTCTGCTCAGCGGCTTCCTCGATGAAGCCTTCCCTAACCACAGTATTCAGATTTTTGGAAGCAACTCTGTCTCCTTATCCTCTGGGCCTCACTCAGGTTTTTGATAACTTTTATCATCCTCGAACATGTATTTATTTACAGTGCTTATGGTTTTATTGCCTCTCTCCCCTAGTAAAATCTGTTGTAGCATGCAGATGCCTATAGCAGTGCCTGGCATACCGCAACGTTTGTTGAATGAATTAAATCAGCATCCTTTTCTCAGCCCCTAATTAGCTTCTTTATTCACGGCTACTCTTTTTGCACAGAACAAAAGGCAACAATAGATTTAAAGATTCTCCCCTGTCCCCCTCTCCTACCCGGACAAAACCTGACGATGCCAAAAAATTTTTCAAATCACATGTGATTTAAAGGAAATGCTTTTACCACACATACTTCTTAAATTCCTAATTAAGCCATGTGCACACAGGAATCACAGTTTTCGGGTTAAATGTCCTGTACTCAGTAAATGCTTTGTTATGAGAGCACTAAAAACGAAGGCAAGTGGTCAGGAAAGTTTATAAAGGTGTAAGTGAAATGCCTCATCTCTAATTTCCAAGCAATTAATTTCTATCTTCATTCTATCTACAAGTCACTTTCAAAACATCACCAAAAAAAAAAAAAAAGAAAGAAAAGAAAGAAAGAAAAAGGAGATTCATCACATAATGTAGCTGAGAAAACTGTATAAATTTGCACATTGGCCATTTCTGATATTTAACATGGTTCATCGAGGCCCTGCACGATCCCAAGTGCTTGTGAACCATTTCAAGTTAAAGTCTCAATAACATGTTAGGTCTTATTTCATGTAGCGGATATTGGTCACCCACACCCTGTCTATATATTTACTTTCTAGTAGCTAGAATATTCCAACCAATCAATCCAGCAGGAAACCTCTATTTAATAACTCACATGTGCTTAATCCCAAAATTGTTTTATTAGAACACTGCACCTCCGAGCATGCTAAGTGCTGAGAACTCCTTGTCTTACTAACAGCAGTGACATATCTACTCGTCTGAAATGACTTTTACACAGATGCCAGGATACAGCTGAAGAAGAGAGACTGCAGGCTGGTCCACCATCACACCAGCTCTCATGCCTCCTGGATACGGCCAGTCCTCCGAGCACACCTTCCCTCTGTTCCTGATTATTCATGATGGAACTCTAGTTGTCTTTTTCCTTCTTGACGTGAAACACAGTAGAAAACATTATCTGAAATACTTTATGCGTCCTTTCCCCTCCCTTTTATATTACATGTTAATAAAAGGGCAATGAGGAAGTATTTCCAATTCCAATGCATTCACATATTTCATCATGAAACGTAGCCACTGTCAATTTTAGGATATATATTTTTATGGCTTTTGTTTATTTGTTTTTATACACACACATACATACACAGAACAGTGATCTGGGACTGTCAATCGCAGGGGACTAGAAAAAGAACAGCCCAACTTCATAAAGGTGACACCTAGAAAAAACATTTGGAAAAGAGCAAGAAAGAAAACTGAGCCTCTAGGGTAAAGGTTAACAACTCAACTGTCACTCAGTGTGGGAATTTGCTCCCCCCAAGCTTAGAACCTTCAGGGAACTAGTTTATGATCCAAGGCAGCTCTCTGCTGGGGAGGGTGCCCAGTTAGCCCTAATTATTACATTTTGTTTCACATTCCCACTTAAACAGCTAACCTTTTTTTTTCCCCCAATGAGTCTGAACTGGCAGTCACAGCTTGAACTGCCTGAGCTGTTCTTTCTCTAAATGGCCTTTTGTGTGTGGATAATGACCCCACTCTCTTGAATAGGGTTCTCTCTATGTGCTGGAGCTAAATGCATCATTGAGAAAAACAAAGCAAAGAGAAACTGCAGTAAAATGGCACAGAAAGGCCCCCTGGGTGGGGTAGGCTGGGGTCTCAGACTTTCACACTTTCCTCTTTCTAAAGTTTCATATAGAATAATATTTTGCCTCAGAGCAGGGGGACTGTGGCCTGTGGGATTTGGGGCCCTGTTTTGGTCTGTGCTTTGAAGACAAGCTGTCTCGGAGTTGAGGATTGCTGGGTCTGCTGAGTAGAAGCACTGCTGGGCTTCTTCTTTCAGGGGATGGGGGCAGGGCCTGCCTCAGAGTCAGTGCTCAGAAGTATGTATTTGGTCCTGGTCCACCCAAGCTTCCAGGGCCATGGGTCCTTCTTGTCCTTGTGCTACAATTCTATTGTGATCTCTGAATTTGTCACATTCCTGGTACTGGGGAGCCCTCGGGAAACCCATCTCCTGACACCACTTTATGTGTCAAGATTTAGAATAACTGAAAGAATGGAACTTGGGTGGGGCAAGGTGGCTCACGTCTGTAATCGTAGCACTCTGGGAAGCCCGGGGGAAGATCCCTTGAAGTCAGGAGCTTGAGACCAGCCTGAAATAAAGCAAGATCCGGTCTCTAATAAAAATAGAAAAAATTAGCCAGGAGTGGTGGCTCACACCTGTAGTCCTAGCACTTTGGGAAGCTGAAGCAGGAGGATTACTTGAGGTCAGGAGTTCCAGACCAACCTGAGCAAGACCAAGACCCTGTCTCTACTTTAAAGAAAAAAAAAGGGGGGGGGGAATATGAAAGAAGAAGAAAAGGAAAGAAAAAAAATTGACTGTCGTGGTAGTGGGCACTTGTAGTCCCAGCTACTAGGGAGGCTGAGGCAGGAGGATTGCTTGAGTTGAGCCTAGGAGTTTGAGGTTACAATGATTTATGATCATGTCACTGTACTCTAGCTTGGGTAACAGACTGAGACTTTGTTTCAAAAAAATATATATGCATACACACACAACTATTATATATATTTAATTACCCATGATAATTAAAAATTTTTTTAAATGATAATTATCAGAATAAATGGCTTTTTCCATAATAATAGCAGGAGTGATGGTGTCAACGTTTACAAAACTTTAAGGCAGATTTTGGCTCACTTGTTTTACATTTCAAAATGATTAAGGGCATATCTAGGTATTTCTGTGGTCCCTATGATTTCCATTATCTCCATGTGACTTAAAATTAACATAGGGCAAGTCTAATTCACTACCTTTTGTCCTCCTTTAGGTGAGAGCACTTTGTAAGTTACCAGACATCATACTAATATCAATACTAGTCAGTGTAACATACATGATCATTTACTCTTCTTTCCTGTCCTGAATTCCCTCCATAGCCCTGTGTTTACTCGGTTTGAGAACTTCCTAATTCCAGCCAGTCTGTTTCTTCCACTTCATCCCCTAGGTATTTTAATAGTTCATTTAATAAAGCAATGGCCTATAATGGGTTAATAAAGGATGGATAAGGATGCTAGGGCTCATCCCTTTAAAGATCTGTGAGGCACTTCCCCAAGGTCATTTATTCATCCCTCCTGTTGGTTGACTCATCTTTTAAAAGGCATATAACAATACACTTGTTTTTTACTCAAACCCATGAAGATATATGGGTGTGGCATGCATGTGGCATATGTGTGTTCAGTACTTTTATGGCCTCCGCATAAGCACGAGGGGAGGAATTGGCATTGAGATGTGGACAGACGAAGCTGAAGAGATTACTTCCTCGGACAACTTTGTAAAGAATGATAAATATTAGCAATCAGTATATATGAAGGGAACATTAATTGAATGTGGTGATTTTTGTTTCATTATAAGAAAGTCTGACTAGGTCTTAAATGTGTTACACTTTTATAAAATGCTATTTGGTTTAAAAGTTAAAGAACATGAAGTTTGGAGAAAATTCAGAAGATCAAACCATTCTCTCTGAAGGTGCAGGCCAGCCATTTATGTAGACTCCCGGTCATCCCAGAAAATTCCTGAGGCTGGTGCAGCCTTTCCTGACAGCTGTGCCCTGGGCTGTTGAAGAGGAGAGTGGTACCAAAGAAAACTACTTGCTGACTTACAAAATTTGATCTTTCACACAGACTAAGTGCCGTGTGACTCCATCACATTTATAGTTCATACATGATCTACTCTTTATGACCCATCGGAGAATCTGGAAGGTGATTAGAGTTTCCAATGCTGTGGAAGGCTGCAGATTGTAGAGTCACACTCCTTAAGTGCCCTGTGTCAGTCGTCACATGGTGCATCCTCAGATGTTGACCTATTTGCTAGTGACCTCGATGTTGCTGGTAAGCTGGGAACAGCTTCGGAGCAGAAGTGAGCAGTGAGGGCAGAAAGGAAGAAGGGCCAGAGACAAGAGGTACCATCACCATTAGGTCATCACCTGTGAAATAGTCAATGACACACTCATCACTTTGCCATGTGGAATTTATTATTCATGTTTTCACAGCTCTTTATTGGGCATCTCTGATAGCTTGTGTTTTCTAGACATGATCTTAGGGGCCAAGGATATGGAAGCCAAATAACACAGGTGATCACTACCCTTATGAAGTCACGTTCCACTGGAAAAGATGGAGTTGTGAGCAGATTAATTAAAAACAGCAAAATAATAGTGCTTACTTATTTATTCTAAGTAAGCTCCTTACACTGATCTAAGTGATGCAGATACCTTAGCTCATTTAATCTCAGAACAACTCTCCCAGGGAAGTATTATTATTACCCCTTTCCTACAGATGATTGAACTGGGGTACAGAGAGGTTTTTGTGCTTGTAATACTGATGTACTTGAATGGAACCAAGATTCAAACCCAGACACGTATTCTCCATAATGGCCTCTGACACCATATTCTAAACGAGAGATGCAAAAATCGGATCTGGAATCTCTGTGCTTTGTCTTAAATCTTTGTTTATTCTTTTCTCTCATTTGTAACTTTGATATGAGTTTGGTGAATTTCCCTTCATTTTTCTATAGAATGTGTTTTGTTGCTTTAAAAAAAAAACCAAAAAACATAATTGTGCTTGTAGTGTATATCCTGCTTGAGCATCCTTAATCCAAAAAGCCAGAATGTGAAATGCTCCAAAATCCTGAACTTTTCGAGTGCTAACATAATGCCACAGGTAGAAAATTCTACCCTGACCTCATGTGACATGTCACAGTCAAAAGTTTGTTTCAGGCACAAAGTTACCTAAAATATTGTATAAAATTACCTTTTGGCTATGTCTTAAGGCGTACGTGAAGCATAAATAAATTTTGTGTTTAGACTTGGGTTCCATCTTCAAGCTATCTCACAATGTATATGCAAATACTCCTAAATAAAAAAAAACTAAAAAAAAGAAAATCTGAAATTGGAAACGCTTCTGGTCTCAAGCATTTCAAGGGATACTCAGTCTGTACGATTTTTAAAATGTCATTTTAAAATCTGTCTGTAGACTTCAAATATTATTAAGCATTGACAGGGGAAGTCCTTGAAAATCATTGCTTAAGGACTTCTCTAGCCCAAGAGATGCTATTTAGGTACATTAAAAAACCCATTGGAGAATTATTGACATGTATGAAGCATATATTACGATAATAAGCAACTTATGTTTAAGAATCATTCTGAAGGCTCACATATGGAAAGAACCACAAGTCTCGGATATCAAAATGACATTTAAAACTTTTACATCTTCTTGTTACTTAACTTGTGTAAATTAAATTGATGTGTGAGAATTGTAAATGCATTTATGATTTTAGAAATTTCCAAGTGTTCTTCAAGAGCTCAGTCAGAATAATGCTATTAAAAACAATTGGAAATGGGAGAGGGGCATAAACATAATAATTAGAGGCAGCCTTTCCATAAAGTGTATGGTCTATTTAAATTTTAATGATGGCATCAACAGGAGTCACACATCTCGCCTATTAAAAAGGCACATGAAACTCTTGTTGGAAAAATGAAGAAGTGGGTAGGGGAAATGTGCTTCAGACTTTTAAACTGTGGATACTGACTCTCCTATCAGAAGCCAATTCTTACATTTGAAACTCCAACTGACCTAAGCAAATTTTTCAGCTTTCCAACTAATGAGTTTAAAATCTAAGCCCTCCTGTTGTTGCTTGATTTCCTTTCTGCTTTAGTTTTTCTTTCAAATAACATGCTGGAAGGCCAAGGAAAAAATTTTCAGAAATGCACTGGCAGCTAAATCACAGCTGTATGTTGAGATCATATGTAGGTGGACTTCTCTGGTGTTACCTAAAGCCTCTATAACACTGTGATGTTATTTAAAGGAGGAAAAATCTGGGTAGAAAAAAGCAGAGTAGAACGTCATGGTCATGGAGAACTCTAGACCTTGTGATTGCCAAAGTCCACCACAACCTCACTCTGACATTGATGGTAAATTCTTCAATGTAAGACAAAGTTGCTTAAATCTTTATCCAAGATAAGCTTTAATAACAGCAATATTGTCTGATCTTAGCACTTTGTTTAGATTATCTCACTTGATCTACTCACAGCACTATGATGTAGGACATACAATATCCTTCATTTTATAAATAAGAAAGTTGAGGTGCAGAAATGTGAAGAGACTAGGCCGTGTTTACAGTTAAGAAGTGACACAGTAAAGCTTCTCAACGCTTTGCATTTTACTACTTCCCTATCTAAAAGCTTTAATAGTTAATAGCTATGGACTGCTAATAGCTAATGGATCCAACTGACATAAAAAAGAGGGCCAGGGTACATCTTTGAGGAGTAAGGAATGGGAAAAGGCACAGACAGGGAAGGGAAGGCACAATATGAGGAGAATGAAGGGCAGGTGGGGGACAGAGGTCAGAGCACTTGCTCTGGGTGCCCGCCCTTGGCACCAGCTGCATCTGTTCTGCCAAGGGGCTGATTCTGCCCCTTCAGCCTGGGAGGTTGTCTCAGCCCCTCCTTGCGGGTTCTGGATGTTTCGACATCCTTTATTTCATCCCTTAACTCTACCCAACCTCTTTACATCATCCTTTCATTAAAGTCTCTTCTCTTGAATTATCTGGGAGAAATTCTGTTTTCTGCTGAGACCCAATCGGTAGACCTTGTTTTCTATTCTTAGTCCTCTTTCCTCTCTACATAAACCCATTTATGCATTCATTAAATATTTACTGAGCCAGGTGCTCTTCCAAGGGCTGGTGGTGAGGGACGTCGTGGGGAATATGATAAAGGTTCTTGCTTCCCTAGCACTTAAAATAATCATATTTTTTCACCTCCCTCTTCTTTTGTTCATTACCTACTCCCCACTCAGCTCTTACCCATTATAATTCTTGAAGCTCTGGATCAAATATTGCCTTTTAAAAATTCCAACATTTAGACTATTTTTCAAGCACTATGAAGGGGCTAGTTTCTGTGCTGACAAAGATTCAAAACTGAAGTGTGGAAGTATTCAGGGGTCACCCCCAGCATTCCATGTCTTCTATCCAAGAATCCTTAACTCTAAAAAATCCACAGGAGCAGATGGAATTTTCCCGCGTGCCCTGGAGTTGACTTTTGCCCCTCTTGAATGGTTGGCTTCCCAGACGATACAAGAGAGCTTGTGTTGCAGGATAATTTATGAAATTATTAAAGTGTTTTTCCCTAACCATTTCCAAGTAGTTATCAAGGCTTTCAGGCAACTTCATATCAGGGGAGGGATAGGTTAAAGAGAGCAGAAGTTTTCCACAGTTAACTTGCCTTCCTTACTTTGTTTCTAGAGGCCTGAGCAGTGGTTCTCAACCTTCCTAATGCTGCCGCCCTTTAATACAGTTCCTGTGGGTTGTGATAGGAAACCATGGGAAAGGGAAGGGACAGATGAAGATGGTTGGAAGCAGGACATGGAGAGGACACTGCTGAACCCTTGGGGGGCATGCCAGACAGGTGGCGTGGCTGTATGTGTCCCCAGCAAGTCTGACCTCTAGGCTCTCAGCCATGCAAAGACAGCAGGAGGACAAGCCAGGGTGTTCCCAGGCTCCCTCGTCAATGTGGACTCCTGTGTCAACTGTATTCAACAACATGGAACCCCAGGCCTTTAAGGGACATGAGAGCAAGATGCAAGAATACCTCAATTTCTCTGAAGTTTGGTTTTATTATTATTATTATTTTTATTTTTTTTGAGACAGAGCCTCAAGCTGTCACCCTGGATAGAGTGCTATGGCATCACAGCTCACAGCAACCTCCAACTCCTGGGCTCAAGCGAGTCTCCTGCCTCTGCCTCCCAAGTAGCTGGGAC
>CAUYON010095271.1:0-18750 GCA_963573935.1 Arctocebus calabarensis
TGCTTTACTTACTGTGCTCTTGGCTATGCAGAAGCTTTTTAGTTTGATCAGATCCCAGTAATGTATTTTTGGTGTTGCTTCAATTGCCCGGGGGGGGGGGGGGGTCCTCCACAAAAATTATTATCCAGGCCAACTTCTTAAAGTGTTTTCCCCCCACTCTCTTCTAGTTTTATTTTTTTTTTTTTTTTTTTGAGACAGAGCTTCAAGCTGTCACCCCGGACAGAGTGCTATGGCATCACAGCTCACAGCCCAATTCCTGAGTTCAAGTGAGTATCTTGCCTACACTTCCCAAGTAGCTGGGACTACAGGCAGCCATCATTGTTGTTTGGCGGGCCCCGGGCTGGATTCGAACCCACCTGTTCAGGTGCACGTGGCGCCTTAGCCTGTTGAGCCACAGGCGCCGAGCCATTTTTTTTTTTTTTTTGCAGTTTGGCCAGGGTCAGATTTGAACCCGCCACCCTTGGCATACGGGCTGGCGCCTCCCCTCTTGTAGTATTTTTATAGTTCCATGTCATAAGTTTAAATCTTTTATCCAGCGAGAATCAATTTTTGTTAAGGTGAAAGGTGGGGGTCCAATTTTAGTCTTCTACAGGTCACCAGCCAGTTCACCCAGCACCATTTGTTAAATAGGGAGTCTTTGCTCGGCACCTGTGGCTCAAGTGGTTAAGGCACCAGCCACATACACCAGAGCTGGCGGGTTTGAATCCAGCCTGCCAAACAACATTGATGTCTGCAACCAAAAAAATAGCCGGGTGTTGTGTCGGGCACATGTGGTCCCAGCTACTTGGGAGGCGAAGGCAGGAGACTTGCTTGAGCCCAGGAGTTGGAGGTTGCTGTGAGCTGTGATGTCACAACACTCTACTTAGTGCAACAGCTTGAGGCTCTGTCTCAAAATAAATAAATAAATAAATAAATAAATAAATAAATAGGGAGTCTTTCCCCCACTGAATATTTTTGATAGGCTTGTCGAAGATCAAATGATAAGTAGTTGGGTTCATCTCTTGGTTTTCTATTTTCTTCCACAAATCTACCGCTGTTTTTGTGCCAGAACCATGCTGTTTTGATCACTAGATTTATAGTATAGCCTGAAGTCTGGTAACGTGATACCTCCTGATTTGTTCTTATTTCTGAGTAATGTGTTAGCTATTCCAGGTTTTTTTCCTGATTCCATACAAAATGAAGTATTACCTTTTTTTTTTTTTTTGAGACAGAGCCTCAAGCTGTTGCCCTCCATAGAGGTTGCTATGCATCACAGCCCACAGCAACCTCCAGCTCCTGGCCTCAAGCGATTCTCCTGCCTCTGCCTCCCAAGTAGCTGGGACTACAGGCACCCGCCACAATGCCCAGCTATTTTTTGGTTGCAGCCATCATCGTTGTTTGGGTCTGGACTGGATTTGAACCTGCTAGCTCAGGTGTATGTGGCTGGTGCCTTAACCGCTTGAGCCACAGGTGCCGAGCAAAGACTCCCTATTTAACAAATGGTGCTGGGTGAACTGGCTAGCGCCTGGCTTTGATAATATCCAGGCGCCAAGCCATGAAGTACTATTTTTTTAAGTTCTTTAAAGCATGACTGTGGTGCTTTAATAGGGATTGCTTTAAATCTGTAGATTGCTTTGGGGAGTATGGACATTTTAACAATGTTGATTCTTCCCAGCCATGACAACGGTACGTTTTCCCATTTGTTAACATCTTCAGGTGTTTCTTTTCTCAGTGTTTCATAGTTCTTTTTATAGAGATCTTTCTTGTACTTTGTTAGGTAAATTCCCATTTATTTCATCTTCTTTGGCACTATTGTAAAAGGAATAGAGTCCTTGACTTTTCAGCTTGACTATTGTTGGCATATATAAAAGCTACTGACTTGGGCAGCGCCTGTGGCTCAAGGTGTTGGGCGTTGGCCCCATATACTATTGGATGGCAGTTTAAAACCTGCCTGGCAAAAAACTTCAAAAAAAAAAAAAAAAAAAAAAGGGCTACTGACTTACAAGTATTGATTTTTGTATCCTGAGACACTGCTGTATTCCTTGATCACTTCTGCCTGGTGATTTCCTTGTTAATCTCATCTTTGACCCACCTATCATTCAGCCTAAGATTATTTAGTTTCCGTGACTTTGTTTCAGTATGAGGATTCTTGTTGCTGTTGAGTTCAACTTTTATTCTATGGTGGTGTGAGAAGATACAAGGTATAATTTCTTTATTTAGACTCTCACTTTATTGCCCTCAGTAGAGTGGTGTGGCGTCATAGCTCATAGCAACCTCCAACTCCCGAGCTTAGGTGATTTCTCTTGCCTCAGTCTCCCAAGTAGCTGGGACTACAGGTGCTCGCCACATTGCTCGGCTATTTTTTGGTTTTTGCAGTTCAGCCAGGGCCGAGCTTGAACCCGCCACCTTCGTTATGTGGGGCCAGCGCCCTACTCGCTGAGTCACAGGCGCCGTCACAAGGAATAATTTCTATACTTTTAAAATTGCTGAGGTTAGACTTGTGTCATAGGATATGCTCTCTTCCGGAGGATGACCTGTGGGTTGATGAGAAGAATGTATATTCAGTTTTATTAGGGTGAAATGTTTTGTAGAGGTCTGTAAATTCCATTTGTTCTAGGGTCAGGTTTAAGTCTAATATTTCTTTGTTTAGTTTGTTCTTGGAGTGCCGTGGCATCACACAGCTCACAGCAACCTCCAACTCCTAGGCTTAGGCAAGTCTCCTGTCTCAGCCTCCCGAGTAGCTGGGACTATAGGCGCTCGCCGCAACGCCCAGCTATTTTTCGGTTTTTTGCAGTTCGGCCAAGGCTGGGTTTGAACCAGCCACCTTTGGTATATGGGGCCCGCACCCTACTCAATGAGCCACAGGCGCCGCCCAGAATCTCTAACTATTATAGTGCAAGAAGGTATCAAGTTGTTCATATCCATTAGCGTCTGCTTTATGAATTTAGGAGCATTTTAGTAGGGTGCATAAATGTTAATTATCAAAATTCCTTCATGTTGGGTGTTTCTCTTGACAAATATGTAGTGACCTTCCTTATCTTTTTTTGTCTTTGTTGGTTTAAAGCCAATTGTATCTGCTATAAAATTGCAACCCCTGCCTTTTTCTGGTTTTCATTTTCCTGTATTATACAACTCCATCCCTTCAACCTGAGTCTATTTTTATCCTTTAACGTAAGGTGAGATTCTTGAATACAGTAGATATCCAGTCTGAGTTTATATATCCAGTCAGCCTCTTTTTTTTTTTTTTTTTTTGAGACAGATACTCAAGCTGTCACCCTGGGTAGAGTGCAGTGGCATCACAGCTCACAGCAACCTCCAACTCCTAGGCTTGAGCGAGTCTCCTGCATCTGTCTCTGCCTCCCAAGTAGCTGGGACTACAGGTGCCCGCCACAATGCCCGGCAATTTTTTGGTTGCAGCCATCATTGTTGTTTGGTGGACCCATGCTGGATTCGAACCCACCAGCTCAGGTGTACACGGCCTAGCGCCTGAGCCTCTTGAGCCACAGGCGCCAAGCCCAGCCTGTGCTTCTTTAGAGGACAATTTAAACCATTAACATTAACTGAGAGAATTGATAAACCTGGTTGTGTTTTGGGTGTCATGCTTTTTTGGATGTCCAGCGGATATTTTTAATCCTTTCACCACTGTAGAAGTTGGGTGTTGTTCAACAATTTCTGGGTGAGTTTACTTTGGAGGTAGAGCATGGTGCTGGTTGTTGTGGAGGATGGCTCTGAGAATATCCTGGAGAGCTGGTTTAGTTATGGCAGATTTCTTTAATATGTCTATGTCATTACAGTATTTGATTGTTCCATCACAAATGAAACTCAGTTTGGCTGGATACAGGATCCTGGGCTGGAAATTGTTTTGTTTTAGAAGACTGAAAGTCCATGACCATCTTCTTCTGGCTTGAAACATTTGGGCTGAGAGATCTGCATTCATTCTGATACTTCTCCCTCTGTAGGTGGTGCTTTTCTTCCCTCTGGCTGCTTGCAGAATTTTCTCCTTTGTGTTAACTTTTGGAAAGTTAATCATAATGTGTTTAGGAAATGCTTTATTTGGATTAAGTGTTGCTGGGGTTCTGAAACTGTCTGCTATCTGAAGTTCTGTATCTCTTGCAATGCTTGGGAAATTTTCCTCAAATCTCTTGGAGTAGAGCATTTGTACCTTTAGGGCCATCTTCTTCTCCTTTGGGAATTCTTATAAGACAAATGTTTGTTCTTTTGGAGTGATCCCACAACTCTCTCAGGGAATGATCAGTTTTTGCTCTCCATTTGTGTGCCTCTTTCGGTGTTTGGGAACGTTCAAAAGCTTTGTCTTCAGTTTCAGAGATCCTTTCTTCTGCCTGGTCAATTCTATTACTGAGGGATTCTATTGTATTTTGGAGTTCCTCAACTAACTTTTTCATTTCCTTGAGCTCTGCTATCTCTTTTCTCATTATGTTCATATCTTTGTTTACTTGGGCTTTGAATTTATTAATTTCTTGAGACAACTTTAGAACTACTCTTTGGAATTCAATTTCTATCTTTTCTTCCATTCTATTTATCTTGTTTGCCATTCATATTCTGAATTCGACTTCTGACATTGCTGTCATTTGTCTGTGCATGGCATCTTCATTTGTATCTCTTTTGTCATTTTGGTGGGGGGTTGATCTACTCTGATTGTTCATTTTGCCAGAGTTCTTCTGTTGGGTCCACACCATGTTTATTTTCCACCATTTGGTTATTAGAACTGGTAGGGTGAGATTGAATTGGGATTCGCAGGTAGTAGAGATAGCCCCTTACAAGCGCTAGGCTTTGTAATTGTAGCTTATCTCCTACAAACTTACAAAGGCCCCTTTCAGAGTTCTGGCCAGAGACTCTGAGGACCTACTTGGTGAGATAGCACAAGCTAGCTCTGTTTTGATATCAGCCAACCTCTACCCTATCCTAAGAAGCCACAGTATTAGGTTTAAATCTCAAGTGTGAAGAGATACAAACAGCTGCGGCACCCACGGGGACAGCCCCAGACACAGGTTCCAATTAAATTGTCTGAGGCAGTGCAAACCCTGTTCAACAGAGAGTGGTTCAAGGGTTTCCCACAGCACAATTGGAACCAGGGATCCACACTCCCACCCAACAGACTCAGACCACACTGTTGTCAGCTTCTCTGCTCACAGGCCCATTTGGAGCCAACGGCCATGCCCCTGCCCTCCAGTCTCAGTCCACACCCAGCTAGCCTTTGCTTGCCAGGCCATTTGAAGTCGGAGGATGGCCTCCCAGTCTCTGTCCTCACCCGTAAGCCTCTGCTTATCAGCCCCTCTGGAGACAGGAGATCATGCTGTAGCCGTCAGGTCTTGGTTCACACCCAGAAAGCCACTGCTGGGGACCAGCCCTGTCTGACAAACTCAGTCCACATGGGGCAAAAACTCTCCTGCTGTGGGTGCTGTCAGAGCTGGGGGTTTGCACCCCATCCGCCAGACACAGCCCAAACTGAGGGTCAGCACCACTACTGGCCGGGCATAGTCATAACCAGGGGACAAGGGGACAGCTCCTCCTCCCGCCGAGTGTCCCTTTCTTCCCTATTAAGTCACAGATTCTGTGCTGATGGTTGGTGGTTCACACTATACCCAGATCTCTCAGGACAAGAAACTCTGTGCTCTGCAAGGGGCAGAACTTCAGACTGCCATGCCAGGGGGAAGGGTGGACTGGGAGTTTGGATTTGTGAGGGGAACATATCTGTTCAATTTTATGCCTGGCAGGGTGGTGTCTAGGTTCTTAAGTGGGACCTCCCTGGAGAAAGAGACCTGGAGTTTAGCGGCTCTCTCCAGCAAGGTAAAATGAGAGGTCTTTTGTTCGCTGCCCCTTCACAGATAGTCTGGAGCAGGCCTCCTGCTTGGGGCAGGGGTCTGCCGTCCTCTAGTCGATAGGCTTTGTACCTGAAATTTGTTTTCTTGAATGCTTTTCCTTGGAGTTAACAGCTTGCTGAACTTCTTTCTTGCTCAGCTCCCCACCTTTGGCTTCATAAAGTCTGATTCCGTCCAGTTTTCTTCCTCTGCTCAGGAACCTCTGCCGAGAGTTGCTACCAGTTGGCCATCTTCCTAGAATTCTCCATATCTTGTTTTTTTTTTTAAGACAGAATCTCACTTTATTGCCCATAGTAGAGTGCCATGGTGTCATTACTGACAGTAAGCTCAAACTCATGGGCTCAGGCAATCCTCTTGCCTCAGTTTTTCATTTTTAATAGAGATAGGGGGCGGTGCCCAAGTACACCAAGGCAGGCAGGTTTGAACTAGGCCCTGGCCTGTTAAACAACAATGACAACTGCAACAAGAAAATATTCAGGTGTTGTGGTGGGTGTCTATAGTCCCAGCTACTTGGGAGGCTGAGGCAAGAGGATTGCTTAAGCCTAAGAATTAGATGTTGCTGTGATGCCATGGCACTTTACTGAGGGTGAGAAAGTAAGACTCTTTCTTAAAAAAAAAAAAAAAAAAAAAAAAATAGAGATGGGGGTCTTATTCTTGCTCAGGCTGGTCTTGAACTCATCAGGTCAAGCAATCCAACCGCCTCAGCCTTCCCAGAGTGCTAGGATTACAGGCATGAGTCACCACACCAGGCAACATATCTTTTGGGTCTCAGTCAGAAAACTGAGTTAATTGAGGACAGAAAATAACTTTTTGCAGCCATGTCTGGCCAGCTCACATTGTTTTGTTCAAGAATTTTGATCTAGTCATTTAGTTTCTATGGGAGAATGCTGAGAGACAGCTGAGATTCCTGTGAGTACCTTGTTGCCTCTTAAACCACAAAGATTTCTCTTCTGTTCAGGGTATCCTGTTCCCCTGAGCTTCAAGTGTACCACTGTGTGTATTTGTCCAAGTCTGTAATGTACTAACTACGTTCTTGAGAATTTGTGACACTTACATACTTTATGTAGACTTATAAACTTGTATGTAATGAAATAGCTGGTGAAATTTAATAATTTTAAATCTAGAAGGGAAGAACTGCCTCAAATTAGCAAGTGTTTGGGTTAATGTTTCACTATGTGCAAGTCTTAGCATCTGTCTCTTTATATAGACAGTCTTTCATTCTGTTGCGCAGGCTAGAGTGTCAGGGCATCAGCCTAGCTCACGGCGACCTCAAACTTCTGGGTTTAAGGGATTCTCTCACCTCAGCCTCTTGAGTAGCAGGACTATAGGCATCTGCCACAATGCACAGCTAATTTTTCTGTTTTTAGTAGAGACAGTGTTTCTCTTTTTTTCTTGAACTCAGGGGTCCTCCCACTTTGGCCTCTCAATTATAGTGGTGAGCACCCCCTTGTCCAAGTCTTCATCTCTCTTCTTCTTTAATTCATAGATACAATCAAATAATTCAAACTACTATACTCCATATGTAGCATTTAAGAGAGAAGAAAAAAGAAGTTTGAAAAGATTAAGTGACAAGGTCAAGAGAAAAGGAATCAGGAGGAGGAGGTTGGGGAAACCAGTAAAAGAGAATGAAAACAACAAAGGTTGGTGGAGGTGAAAGGGACACTGAGAACTTTGTGACTCCTTCAAGTGCCACCTTTTGTAGGTCACATTTCTCAGGCCACTGGAGTTTCCTTCTTCCTTGGCAATGAAGGGTGTCTACATTTTTTCTATAACCACAGAATTGGGGATATTTCAACCCGACAAGATACAAAAGTATTTGGCTAGACAATCATTATAAGCTCTATCAAGGAATGCTTTAGCTTTTATGAATAGTTTTTTTTTTTTTTTTTTTTTTGAGACAGAGCCTCAAGCTGTCAACCCGAATAGAGTGCTGTGGCATCACAGCTCACACCAACCTCCAATTCCTGGGCTCAAGCGAGTCTCTTGCCTCCACCTCCCAAGTAGCTGGGACTACAGGCGCCCAGCCATTTTTTGGTTGCAGCCATCATTGTTGTTTGGCAGGCCCAGGCTGGATTCAAACCCGCCAGCTTCAGGTGTACGTGGCTGGCGTCTTAGCCCGTTAAGCCACAGGTGCCGAGCCTATGAATAGATTTTTAAGATCCTCAAGGCCATCTACTTCTGACTAGGTTGTAATTTGCCACTCAAAAAAGTCTGTTGTGTTTTTTTATTTTTTTGAGACAGAGCCTCAAGCTGTCACCCTGGATAGAGTGCTGTGTCATCACAGCTCACAGCAACCTCCAATTACTGGGCTCAAGTGAGTCTCCTGCCTCCACCTCCCAAGTAGCCGCCGGGACTAAAGGTGCCCGCCACAATACCCGGCCATTTTTTTTTTTTTTTTGGTTGCAGCCATCATTGTTGTTTGGTGGGCTGGGGCTGGATTCCAACCCGCCAGCTCTGGTGTACGTGGCTGGCGCCTTAGTTGCTTGAGCCACAGGCTTGAGCCTGTTGTGTTTTTTTAATTGAAGCATTCCGTTGCTCTGTCGTGATCTCTAAATCACACTTAATAAAATTTACTTAACAGTTCATATTTTCCAAGCCTCCAGGGGAAGGATGGCAGAGTCTGAATCAATCAGGGGATGAGATGTGGTAAGAATAAAAAAGTCAATTTAAAGGAAGATGTCTGGGGATGCTGGGATGTATACCTTGCTGTAGTATGGACACAAGATAAACCCATATGTTGCTGGGTCCTCTGAGGAAAAGGCCAGGCACACGTCTGAACCACCAGTAAGGGGACCTGGCCCCTCACTTCGACCAATGGAAGGCTGGCTATCATCACCCTAAACACAGTCATCTCCCAAGATAGGTGTATGTCTTACAAGAAGCATGTGGCAGCATGGAGGCCCCAATAGGGCATTGTGGACACAGGCAGGACAAGGTCAAACTTATCTTGGGCTGAACTTATCTGGGACCAGTTCTAGTTTCTTAAAATAGAAACTCATAAATGTTTGCAGAAATAAGATGGGCCTGAGGCCTAGCCTCCCTCACAAGCACTGGATAAGTAGCAGCAACACAGAATCCAGTCAAAAAGCTCATTTCTCCATTGTTTATTAAAGCTAGGTCCTCCGCCAACAGCTGCAGGCCAGGACAGTAACAACTGGCCCAGGAGGGACAAGGACGGTGCCAGACCCCAGCAATGTGGGGCTAGAACTGAGATGCATCAAGCTCCCCAGCACATCTTGACCGTAGCCCTTTCTGAAGCACCTGTCCCATAGCACAGAAGCCAAGGAGAAAAATGCCACACTCCTGATGCCTGGGATTCCCTGCCCTCCTCACCTCCCCACCCCACCCCATGACCTTGCCCAGTTGGGTGAATTCTTAACTGCCATCACGCAGGCCTTCTCCCACCCACTGACTATTGTGCCTCCTACCCCGCCCTCATTCCCTAGTAGCCTGGCTGCTGGCTCTCAGCCTCCAAGGCCATGTCTACACTAAAATGGAAAGAACTAGGTCTAAAAAGGAATGAAGCTGCATCAAAATCTGTTTTCTGGCCCCACTCACTTTGGCCTAAGATGCATGAAGGGAGGGGGGTTCCCATGAGCCTCAGCTACCTGCCCAGTGGCTCTCAGCAGCCCAGTCTAGAAGGTGGGGGGCCCAGCAGGCAGGGGTCTTGCATAGCTTGGTGCTTGGTTTATCATTGACCCATGGGCTCAGGTCCACACATTCCCCAGACATGGATAGTCTCTGTGCTAGCTACCAGGGCCTCAGTGCCTCCAGTGAGCAATCTGAAATTTCTAAACAGAAACACTACTTGTTCTAGTGTAGAATAATGAGAGAAGCAGAGTTAAAGGGCCCTGTGGACATTGCAGTGCACTAATTGTGGGATGTGGGAAAGATTCTTCGACCAACCTCAGTCACTTTATGCTAAATGAGTGTTGGGCTCAAAATGGCAGGGCTGGGCATGTCCCCCTGCTGGAGAAGAGGTGACAGCTCAGGGAACTGAATGAAAGCAGGGCTCAGGTCTGAGAGCCTGCACAGGGTACCCCAAGGATGTCTGAGTATGCCACCTCCAGTTGCCAGAGGTGGCAGTACCAAAGGACTTAAGTGAGGAAGCTGAGACTAAACCAGCAAGACTAGCACCTGGCTGGTCTCAGTGTTCAGGTGGAGTGAGAAGAGTAAACAACTGCAGAGAATAAGGCTTTAAACTCCCTTGGGACTCTGCAAAAACCTGTAACCCATCCACCCCAACCACAAATTTGCTTTGTGGCTTTTTCTTCTCCCAGATTCTTCAGGCCATACAGGAGATGGGAATAAATATCTACAGTCAGAATAAAAGCTTTCCCATCTGTATCTCCATCCTCCCCCCCCATCGGGGAATGGTAAGAAGTCATCAGTTGAATCCCACCGGCAGCCCAGGCATCAGTGGGGGCTCCCCGGAGCAGCCGGTTGCTTTTCCGTCTACCGCCCGGCTCCCCTGACTCAAGGGCACCACTCCCTTGCTGTAAAACCCTGTTACAGACTCTAGATGCCTCGTATTCCCCCCGGCCACCCAAATCGGAATCCAAGTAAAATAAATAGCATCGGCTGCTGTCCCTACAGCTTTGCTTCCCAGCACAGACCCAGGATGTCATAGTCTTTTGGGGGGTGGCCGCCCTCCGCCCTATCCGTCTTTGGGTGCTGCTCTCCTCCTGGACGCTCTCCACACCGCCACCCGAGCTTGGAGAGCTGCGGCCCAGCTTGCTGGTGCCAGGCGGGAAGAAAACCCGGAGCGGAGGGTGGTGCCCCTGGAGCTGAGGTAAGGCACCGCACCTAGGACTGGGTCCCTCGGCCCCCAAAGCCAGAGGAACTGGGGGCAGGCCTGCAGCGACCTGCACCCAAACCGCCTAGGGGAGGGGCCGGTGGCCTAGCAGGCTGCGGTTCTGTGGGCCTTGGGCCACTCACAGGACGCTCTCCTCGTAGGCGCCAGAGGGCCTGGTGCTCGGAGCCGAAGCTCTTACCCCTGCAAACTTCAGCAGAGTGCTGCTGGGCCTTGGGCGCGGGGCCGGAGCTGCCACCTGCCCAAGCGCCCGCTGCGCCGCTATGCGTCTTTATGTGGGTCAGTAGGTGAGAATTCTGCGAGAAGCGGTGGCCACAGTTGGCACAGGCGTAGGGCCTTTCACCTGTGTACATGCGCTGGTGCATCTTGAGCTTAACTAAGCGCTGTGAGAAGCTCTTGCCGCACTCTGGACAGGGGAAAGGCTGCTCGCCTGTGTGGCCCTGCTGGTCCTTGGCCAGGTTGGAGCGCTGCGCAAAGCCACGTCAGCAGTCGGCACAGCGGGAGGACTTTTCTCCCGTGTGTGTGCGCCAATGCCACTTGAAGTCTGAACTGTGACCGAGGCCCTTGCCACAGTCAGGACAGCCATGTGGCTTCTCTTCGGCGTGTGCCCATTGGTGACGCGTCAGCGCCGTGCTCTGCCCAAAGCACTGGCTGCATTCTCCACACGCTGAGGGCCACTTGCCCTTGTGCGGGCGTCCGTGTGCTGTCAGGTGCGCGGCGGCCACACACGAAGGGTGAAAAGCCAGACCGCAGTCAGGACAGCAGTGCGGTCCGTTGGCCTTGTGTATTGCTTGTATTGCCGCGCGAGCGCCGAACTCTGGCTGAAGCTGCGGCCGCAGTGTGGGCAAGGGTAGGGCTGCTCGCAGGTGTGAGTGCGCTGGTGCGTCACCAGCACGCCGCAGAAGGCGCAGCGGTAGGGCCGTTTGCCGGTGTGAATACGCCGGTGCGTGACCAGGTGCGACTTTAGACGAAGCGCTTGCTGCAATGCGGGCATGGGAAGGGCTTCTCGCCGGTATGCGTGCATTGATGGCCAGGGGCCAGCAGTACATGAAGCCCTTTCCATACTCGTCGCAACCAAAGGGTTTGACAGCTGCGTAGTAGCACTGGCGTTTGGCCAGCCGCAAACGGTGTGGCGACCCTTTGCTGCACATGTCACATGTGGTCTCTGGCCGACTGGCAGGGACAGCCACTGTGGCTGGGAACGCCCAGGGCGACAAGAGGTTTGTACTCCCATCCGAGGCCGCCTGGGTTTGGGCCCCCACCCATCTGTAGTGTGTGCTGAATTGGAGTCGTCGGCGACCCCACGTCCCTGGTACATCCCCTACACTGTAGGCTGCCGACCACAGTCCCGGGGGCTCATTCTCCTCAGCCCCCTCTGCCAGAAAGTCCTCATCGTCTTCCTCCTCATGGCCCTGGCTCCTGTGTAGACGCCAGTGACAAGGTCTCCCTCCTCTGGACGGGGGCTATTGGGGACCCACAGTTCTTCCCCTTGTTCCAGCTGGAAGATTAGATCGGGCTTGGGGATTGGGTATCCCAAGGACACCAGGATCCCATAGTTCTCCTGCATGACTTACTGGTCGAGACTCTGCTGGTCTACATCCAACCTTTCCCACTCTTCCAGGTAGAAGTACACAGCTACGTCTTCAAAGGTCACCAGCCCCTGAGACCCAGCTGTCAGGAAGTCATCCTCCTCCTCATCATCCTCATCCTCCTCTTCCTCCTCCAGGTCCTCATCCCTAGGAGTGGCTGGAAGCTGGGAGGCCTACAGGGCCTTTTCTTGAAGCACAGCAGACTTGGCTTCAGCGCCATGGCTAAGTTGCCCCTGGATCCCCACTGCAGGACTCTGCTCCTGTGCCTGGACCTCCTCCACGTCGTTGTCCTCCTCTTCCACTACTATCTCTTCCTCTTCCCCCTTTTCTTCCTCCCCCTCCTCCTGATCAGCATCACATTTGGACCCATCTTCAACCCTCTCCAGCTGGGTGGCTGGGGAGTCTGGCTGCTATTGTGAAGGGCTGCTATTCTCCCTGGGAGAGAGCCTCCACTGGACCCAGTCCTCTACACGAAGCAGGCTGGCAGAACGTTAGGAGAGATCTAGGAGAGGCCAGGCTTCCTGTACTTGCAAGGCACAATGGAGTGGGAAGGGGTGGCGCAGCCACTGGTAAGGCGGACACTGAGAAGCACTTGGGTCAGGCTTCTTCTTTGCTCTCTCCTCCCTTGGCATCCAATTCCAGGTCAGAAGCCACGGGGGGGGGGGGGGGTGCCGCTCACTCGGCGTTACCTGCCTGGACTGGCTCAGGGGTGAGAGCCCGTTCGCAGCGCGCAGGCTCAGGCAGGTATCCACAGGCGGCGTGGCAATGAGGAGCTCCCACTGAAGGCCCGACCCTCGTCGCCTGGTGTCGAGGGGCAACCCGGGCCCCACCGCCGCCCTCATCCCCGCCCCGCGAGGCCACCAACTGTGTGAGCCGCGCCAGCCAAGCCGCGGGGGAGACAACGGGGCTGAGGCTGGAGCCGGGGCTTGCAGACAGCTGCGGCCCCATGCTACACAAAGTCCAAGTCTTCATCTCTTAAGGGATTTAGTTGTTAAATGGTTACCAAGCCTGGTTACCTAAGAGATGGTTAGGTAACCAGGCTTGACCAAAGGGTATCCCTACCCCTTTCCTCTTTAGATAAAGTTGCCCAGCCAGTATATTTGAAACCTAGAATATGCTTGATTTAGGGAGACAACGTGTGTTGACATTTATTTTCTTTGTGGCTTATCTTTCAAAAGTTAGTGTCAGAAGTTCAGACTGAGGCTCGGTGCCTGTGGCTCAACCGGCTAAGGCGCCAGCCACGTGCACCTGAGCTGGCAGGTTCGAATCCAGCCTGGGTCCGCCGAACAACAATGACAGCTGCAACCAAAAAATGGCTGGGCGTTGTGGCAGACGCCTGTAGTCCCAGCTACTTGGGAGGTGGAGGCAAGAGACTCGCTTGAGCCCAGGAATTGGAGGTTGCTGTGAGCTGTGATGTCACAGCACTCTATCCAAGGTGACAGCTTGAGGCTCTATCTCAAAAAAATAAATAAATAACATAAAATAAAAATATTCTACAAGAAACATTTAATACTTGTATAGTAAAAAGTTATTTTAAAATACCTTAAAAACTATATTATAATGGCTTAGGTGGGAACAATGATAACTGAAGGAATAGATAGATAGAGAGAGAGAATGAGAGAGAGATTTTTTTTTAAGACAGAGTCTCACTCTGTTGCCCCTGGCATGAGTGCCATGGCATCATAGCTCACAGCAACCTCAAACTTCTGGGCTCAAGTAATCCTCTTGCCTCAGTCTCCTGAGTAGCTGGGACTACAGGCATGCACCAAGATCCCCAGGTAGTTTTTCTATTTTCAATAGAGATGGGGTCTCGCTCTAGCTCAGGCTGGTCTAGAACTCCCAAGATCGAGCAATCCACCTGCCTCAGCCCCCCAGAGTGCTAGAATTACAGGTGTGAGCCATCGCACTTGGCCTGAAGGAGTATTTTTAAAAGGAAAAATCATTGCTTGAAGATCTCAACTTTGGGGGGGGGTGTTCTAACATCTCAGACAAGCACAATTAAGTATTCCCCATATCTTCTTCTAGTATTCATGATTTCATTTTTAACTTTTAACTTTGCCTTGGAGATGGTCTGATGAGGTAAGTACTAATATTATCTTCATCTTACATAGAAGAAGGCTGTGACTAACAGATACTAAATAACCTGCCTAAGGCCACGAAGCCGGTAATTAGCAGAGTCCAAATTGGAAAAAAGGCAGTCTGTTTCTAGAACTTGCATTGTTAACCCATTTGCTCTCCCGACTCAGAATCTATGAAACAGGTAAAGTGATATAATATGACTTTCTCTTTTGTATCATCCCCATGCTTCAGGAGTAACAGTTAAAAAAAAAAATGAATACTGAACTTTCTACTCTATGCATATACATCACTTTATTTTGCTATCTCCTTTAAAGAAAAGTAGGATTTAATAAATCAATGCTTTGTCTTCAACTTTTCCTACACTTGCTTTACACGTAATTTCTCTTCCTTGTTTAGGTTTGAAGCTAGAAGACAATAAAACCAGAAATGGAGCCTTTATATGAGGAATACTTAGCAAATCGTGGAACAATCGTAAAGCCTTATTATTGGCTAAGCTTCTCACTAGATTGCACTAATTGTCCATACCATATTCGAACAGGAGAAGAGGCCAGAGTTCCCTACACAGAATTTTATCAGATTTTTGGATTCCCCTATGGGCCAATATATGCCCAAACAAAACATCTCACATTTTATGAATTAAAAACTTCTTCTGGTAGCCTCATTCAAAAGGGCCATGCCAGTAGTTGCACAGGGAATGATACCCACCCAGAATCGATGCTATTTGAAATGAATGGCTACTTTGACTCAGCCATATACAATAACGATGGAATCAGGCACATTATTCTGTATTCCAGCAACTCCCCTTGTAATGAAGCTAACCACTGCTGCATCAGCAAAATGTACAATTTCCTGAAAGTGTATCCAGACATCACTCTTAGTATCTACTTTTCTCAGCTCTATCACACTGAGACTGAATTTCCTGCCTCCGCGTGGAACCGCGAAGCTCTCCGGAGTCTGGCCAGCTTATGGCCACAGGTCACTTTGAGTCCAATCAGTGGTGGGATTTGGCATTCTCTCCTCAACAACTTCATTAGTGGTGTCTCAGGATCCACCGTTTTCCAGCCCATTTTAACTGGGAGGGCACTGACTGACAGGCAAAATGCATATGAAATCAATGCCATCACAGGAGTGAAACCTTACTTCACTGATGTTCTTTCCCAGACAAAAGAATATCAGGCAGGTTTAGAGAGCTACCCCTTCAACAATGTCTTTCCTGGACCGTCTTTTCAAGTGACAAATGGACAAATGCAACCCAGCCCAATTACAGACCTCAGGGTTCCGGTTATTTTTGTGCTAGTGCCTTACAGAGACGTACCACCAATGCAAGTGGGTCAAAACCCACCTAAACCCAGGAATGTGGTAAGGCACTTGAACATGCCTCAAATGACTTTGCAGGAAACTGAGGAGCTGAGAAGGTCTCCCACTGGAAGGCCAGCAGAAACAGCGGGAGTCACAGAATGGTACCCAAGTGGCAAAGAGGCAGATGAAAAGAAGAAGAAGAAGAAAGGGAAAAACTAAAGTCTACATTCCCACAGCATGAAAGCAAACAATTACCAGTTACCAAAGGCACTAGCAACAATTACCAAAGTACTTATTTGATGATTTCAAAAAAAAATCTGAAAACTTTCTCTCCTAGGCCTGACCCAAAATGGAGATAATCTGATACGCTAAAAGAAAAACCTGAATTATTTACCATATTAATTTAAATATTTACCATATTACAAAGTTACACTGTTTTAACATAATCCAAAATGCTTCCCTAAGCACCCTCATCTCTCTCCTTTATTTTGAAAGTGACTGTATTAAAATGGAGCCACTAATACCTTGCTAATATTCTGGGTGGAAAAGGAATGTCATTATTCTAATCTACCCACATCAGCTCACCACTATAAAAGCCTATGGACTAAACAGCTTCTTAAATTGGTTTCAGTTAAAAATTTTACTGTAAAATTGGAAAACAACCAGAAGTTACTGACATTAAGTGCTGTTTATAAGAACAAACCAGTGATTTTCCATTAATTGTTAATTGTGGACAGAAGATTTTAGGCAGCTCATTTTTCTTTTTCTAAAGTGATTTAAAATAGTTTTGTGTGGGAAAAAGCTCTTCTGCTGATTACATATAGTTACAAAATTGATTTTTGAAACCTCACCACTTGTTCCATTTGATCTTTCCCAGCTCTGGCCTCTCCCTCCTGCATGGATAACAGAGGCAAGACTACAAATGAGAAGCTCCAAAGACTCCCTGCATCACACCGTGTAACATCCAGTTACTATTACTGGTTTTCAAGTCTCCTCCTTTACCTTCCTGGGGCCTTGTCTCATCAGCAAGATTATAAGTTCCTACAGGCCAAGCACCGTCTCTCTCCCCTCTTTAGCTTTTCCCTTAGGATATATAGCACAGTATCCAGGCAAAATATGGATAACAAGGCTAAATCTGCAGATAACCTCCCCAATCACTCCTCCCTAACATCCCTTCTCCACTCACTCAAGTGCCTGCTTAACCATTCTGCAATGGGCATCTTCCCTTTTGTAATACAGTTCCCTGATACATAATTCGTGTGTTTTACTTCCCTTTCCTTCTGACCCCTTCCTCTTCACCAATGCAGATTTGTACCTTTTCTTAAAAAATCCTTCAAAATACAATTCTTCTAGAAAGTACTCCTTGACTAACCCTCTGAGCACTTAAACAAAGACACTTGGCTTATGCTTAATGAATTCACATTTGCCGTTTCATTTCCCTCTTGGAAATGTGTTAAGATGTATTACAAGAAAAATGTACATTCATTTGTAACTTGGTATTAAATTTTTTCTGAATATATATAAAAAGCAATCTTAACCTAATAAGAGTGTTTGCCATTACATTGAAACACATAATACTCCAAGAATTAGAGGAGGAAGAGGAAAAAAAAATGTTGTAGGAATATAAATTAGTACTGTGATTAAATAAACCTGAATAAAATTTTTTAAAGAATTTTTGGCTAGTGTGTAAATTTTAATAGACTTTTTGAAATATAATTTTATTGTGGGTATGTAGTGATTATTATTTAAAGAGGTACTGTTTATTATTAGATCACGAATTTCGTATGTCTACAATTCGGAGTACTGAGTTAAAAAGACCCAAACATGACAAATTCAGCATCTTTGATCATTATTAAAATAAATTCTATTTGTTGCCATGAAATCTATTTTCAAGGCTCGGCGCCTGTGGCTTAGCGGGCTAAGGCGCCAGCCACGTACACCTGAGCTGGTGGGTTCGAATCCAGCCCAGACCCGCCAAACAACAATGATGGCTGCAACCAAAAAAATGGCCAGGCGTTGTGCGTTGTGGCAGGCACCTGCAGTCCCAGCTACTTGGGAGGCAGAAGCAAAAGACTTGCTTGAGCCCAGAAATTGGAGGTTGTTGTGAGCTGTGATGCCACGGCACTCTATCCAGGGTGACAACTTGAAGCTCTGTCTCAAAAAAAAAAAATAAAAAAGAAATCTATTTTCAAAATGGTTAAATAGAGCACAATTTGAGTCAAATTACAAAGGATTCAGTTAGAAAAATGGTCTGAAGTCTATGATGAACTTGTATTTCAAATGTGAACCTGAATATCAATGGCATGTAACAAAAGGAGAAGTTGTCAGAACCACAGAGGGAAAGAAAAGTCCCTTTAGCAGTTACATTTTTGTACTGGTTAGGTAATACTGGGACTAGGAAGGTTACTGGCAGATCATAAGTCCAGGTCAATAAAGCCAAGCTTTAGATAAAACACTGTTAAGAGAGCATAAAGATACACACCCAGGCCAAGTAATCTGTTTCTTCATCTATAAAACAATAAATATGAGCTAGTTCATCTTTAGCTCATATTTACCTTGGTTTAGCTCTGCGATAAGGCACACAGCAAAGCAACAGTTCTATGGAGTGAGATCCTACAGTGAGTAATCAGGTCTTCTCACTCTCTAGACAACAGATTCTCAGTCACGTAAGGCTGGCCCAGGGAATGAGAGGGAGAAGAAGTTGGGACACTTCATCCCTCTTCAGCAAACTGGCAATGAGAATATCACCGCCATCACACATATAGAAACTCCAAATAATGAAGTCAATAAATTAAAGCATCCAGTAATATGATGATGTGAAAAAGGTATCAAGGCATATCCCAAGAAATTGATGAGGGTGAAATGAGGGGTACATTACTTTGGTGTATCTACAAGAACTCTAGGGTTTGAGCCTCAGCTTTGTAGGCTCAAGTTCCTAGTTAGTACACGAAGAGTGGGTTGACCAGTCAGAAGCAGACTAGTATTAACAAAGCTCTCAAGATTGACATGCAGGGCGGCTCCTGTGGCTCAGCGAGCAGGGCGCCGGCCCCATATACCGAAGGTGGCGGGTTCAAGCCCGGCCTCGGCCGAACTGCAAAACAAAAAAATAGCCGGGCGCTGTGGCGGGCGCCTGTAGTCCCAGCTACTCGGG
>CAUYON010095277.1:0-25214 GCA_963573935.1 Arctocebus calabarensis
CCACCATGACGCCTGGCCATTTTTGTTTTTTTTTTTTTGTTTGCAGCCGATGTTGTTTGGTGGGCCTGGGCTGGATTCGAAGCCGCCAGCTCAGGTGTATGTGGCTGGTGCCTTAGCCCATTGAGCCACAGGCACCGAGCCCCAGCTAATTTTATTATTATTATTAGTAGTAGTATTTTGAGACAGAGCCTCAAGCTGTCACCCTGGGTAGAGTGCCGTGGCATCAGCGCTCACAGCAACCTCCAACTCCTAGGCTCAAGCGAATCTCCTGCCTCCGCCTCCCAAGTAGCTGGACTTACAGGTGCCCACCACAACGCTGGGCTATTTTTTTGTTGCAGCCGTCATTGTTGTTTGGTGGGCCCTGGGCTGGATTCGAACCCACCAGCTCAGGTGTATGTGGCTGGCGCCTTAGCTGCTTGAGCCACAGCTGCCATGCCAATTTTTAAATTTTTTGTAGAGACCGAGTCTCTCTATTGTCCAAGCTGGTTTCAAACTCCTAAACTTAAGTATCCTCCCGCCTTGGCCTCCCAAAGTGCTAGGATTTCAATTCTAGATACACCTGGCCTGGATTTACTCATTGGAGATTTGCCTCATTTTCTGTCCTTACATGTTCATACTCAAAACTATTTTTTTCTGAATCATTTGGTAGTAAGTGACATACATCATTTCCTTTCACTCCTGAATACTTCAATGTGTATTTTGTAAGAATAAGGATTTTGTTTTTTATTTTTTTAATTTTGTAATTTTTTTTGAGACAGAGCCTCAAGCTGTCATCCTGGGTAGAGTGTTGTGGCATCATAGCTCACAGCAACCTCCAACTCCTAGGCTCAAGCGAATCTCCTGCCTCCGCCTCCCAAGTAGCTGGACTTACAGGCGCCCACCACAACGCTGGGCTATTTTTTTGTTGCAGCCGTCATTGTTGTTTGGTGGGCCCTGGGCTGGATTCGAACCCACCAGCTCAGGTGTATGTGGCTGGTGCCTTGGCCCATTGAGCCACAGGCGCTGAGCCTGTGTTTGCAATTTTTAATGACCAAAGGCTATCAACAGAAAAAATAATCCAGAGCTGTTGGAATTTTCATCCATTGACAAAAGATTACACTTGCTGAATAAAGTTTATTTGGGAGTCAAGGTTTATAGTAGGAGTAAAAAACTAGAGTTTTGTTAAATGTCATGTTATTGTTAACATGTCAGGTGATGCTTATACAACATATAGATCGCATAAAATGTGTTTGTATCTTTAATGCTCTAAGCATACTTATTTAAAAGTCTTTGTCAGACAGTTCTATGAAATCGATTTTGTTTAGAGCAGTGGTTCTAATGCCGCGGCCCTTTAATACAGTTCCTGTGGGTTGCAACCCACAGGTTGAGAACCGCTGATATACAGTGAATTAGTGTTTTGAGTGTTAACTTTATGGATTGTGTTTATGAATCTGGGATTTCTCCATGTGTTTTGGAACTGTGATCTGCAGACTCATTTGAGTTGGGAAGGGTTGGAGAACCTATTTGTTCATTTGTTTGGTCTTTCTTTTTCTCTGTACGTATTCATCCCTTTCAAACAGTTTTGCGATTGTCACCACTCAGCCCTCCATATCCCCAACTGAAAAGCAGATCCTAGAGTGCCAGCTCAGAGTTTCGGGCCCTGCAGTGATCTGGGGACTCTGCAGATCTGGATGCAGAGGCAAAGGAAAGCTGGTCCCAGTCCCTGGTCACAGAGCAATTTATTGTTCTTCCTCTTATACCTGCAGCTTTTGAAAATCCATCACCCTGAGATGATGGGTTAGAAGGAAGCCCCACTCTGGTGCCTGCCTGCAAGCCATGATTCTCTTCGCTGTTCTTTTCTGCTGTCTTGAATCCAGATCTCTCCAAGTCCTCACCCCCCTCCCCAGCTGCCACTGCCTGTTCCAGACCGGGCCGAGCTGGCTGCAGCTACATCTCTGCTCACCACTCCGTGCTCCTATTTCTTGTCCACTGAGATGTTAATCTTGTTTTTTTGAATCTGGCTAAGGCTTTTTGGTTACATTTAAAAAAATATTTTGTCAACCCTTCGTGATCAAAGAGGGAATTCATGGCACCATTTCAGCAGGAAGTCCCACAGTCCTTGAGATGCAAATGAGTGGATCTGAGGAAGAAGAAAAGAAGAGGAAGAGATCCCCAAGGCCACCCTGGCAGACTTCACTAGGGGAAGTGACATGCCTTGGACAAACAGGCTTAAGATGGGTGAAAAGAAGCAGAGAAGGCCATCGAGGCTAGAGACACATGGTGGGGGACATGGTGGGGGACATGCTGGGGGACATTTGTATTAGACATATCTGGCCAGAGCCGAGTCCCCTCTCATTCTCACAGTGACCTGTACTTCTTCATAGCACAGATCACCATAGTAATTAATTACATACTTAAGTGATTATTTGATTAATGTGCATCTCTGCCTTATACTGTCAGGTCCATGAGGACAGAAATCATAGGGTCCCCCAGTTGGATCCCTAGCACCATTTCTGTAGATGAAAAATAAATGCATAGATAGGTGTCAGTGGGGCTTGATCTGGCTGTGAGGAGCGTGAAATCTTTCAGGAGGTATTAATAGAAACAACTACTTTATGGCTCCCAGTGTTGGAGCAAGTGCTTGCCTTGGGCTTATCCTGGGCTGACCAGGTTACTCTGAGGACTGTTAGGAAAGGCAAGAAGGTGTATGGCCCATCCTCGACAGGCCCACTTGTCCGCTGACTCCAGGGAAAAGTGGAAAAAGAAACAAGGGTTTTACATAGAAAGGCAGAAGTTAGATTTTATTTTATTATTTTAAAATCATTTATTTTTAATGAGAATCTTTAAAGTGAGCCAAACATTTTGTCAGCTGAGGCTGGGGCAGGACTTTTATTCACAAACTGGAAAACATACTCAAGCTGGAACTTCTCAGAGAAGAGACACAAGTTGCTGTTCACTCTGGGACCCACATCTCAGACAACACCTGTCCTTTATTCTCAGGGAAAGCATGGGAAGTGAGGAGGAATGCTGAGAGCAAGAACAACTCAGGACCTTGCGGCAGCTGGGCCTGCAGGATGCAACAGGCACTGCCAGCCCTGAGGTGGGTAGGATGTCTAAGACTTGATTAAAAGTCCAGGGAAACTCCCTGGGATGTGTATACTGGCTCTTATCAGCCCTTCTGGCATCATGTGTATATTCCCAAGCTAGTCATTGCCATGAGGGTGGTTGGGAATGCTCCTTGGCCATGACTGTGTCATGAACCAACCTGGTGATTGCAGGAGGGAACAGAGCCATCCAAACAACAGGGACTAAGCAAGAAAGAAGGGTGCTGTTACTAAAAGAAAGGGGACTAGATTCGATGTCTGCGTGCGAGGATGCATCCTGAATATCTATGCATTTAACAACAGAGCGTTAAAATACATGATAGAACAACTGCAGGAGAAATATATATATATATATATATTTGCAGTTTTTGGCCAGGGCTGGGTTTGAACCCGCCACCTGTGGCATATGGAGTCCGCGCCTTACTCTGTTGAGCCACAGGCACCGCGCCCACTGAGGAGAAATAGACAAGTGCACAATTAGTTAGAAACGTCACTACTTTATTTTTCTCAGCAGCATTGGAAGGCTGAAATACAATTGGAATAATTTTTCAAAAGGGAAGGGATTCCTTGCCCTCAGGAAGGGAATTTAGTTTTTTCCTGTTGCTAATTATCTGGACTTAGAATTTAATGAGCCATGGAGAATAAGTTGTGAAGGAAAAGAGAAAGGAAAGAGTGCTGTTGAAAGTAAGCAGACAGAGGGCGGGTGCACTCAGAATAAAAACTATTCATGTAACAGAACGTTTCAACCCTCTCAATATTTTGAAATATTTGTACCCTCTCAATAGTTTGAAAAAAATTTTTTAAAAGGTCGAGATTGCAGGTCTCACAGAGAGGGTGAGGCCTCATCTGAGTGACAATGGGATGCACTTGGTAGGTGAGTTTCTAAGCATTGACAGCCCCAGCCTTTCTGAAGTTTTCTGCACCCCATATGAATGAGAGCTCGGGGACGAGAGGGAATGTGTGAACTGTGACGGTGGGTGTCAGTGTGGACATCAAAGGGAACAGATTACCAATGAGGGAAGGGGCCTCCATGATGTCTTAGTATAGCCGAAGGTCCCAGAATCTATGGAAAATCTATTGGGAATCTGTGGGGAGAGGTCTAGTAAAGAGATTGGATTATCAGCATGGTTCAGTGGGAACTTAATGTATTTCTTCCTTCCCAGACTGTATTACCTTTTGTCTCTCCTTTCTCCCTCTCTTTTTTCCCTCATTCTTTCTTGTCTTATTGCACTGACCAGCTTGACTTCTGGTGTGTTGTAGAACAGGTGTGATGAAAGAAGATACCCTGGCCTTGTTCCTTAACAGGAGGGAAAACATTCTTCATCATTAAAAATGATGTTTGCTGTGGCAACTCTCTTGGGTGCGGGACACAACCACAAGAGGAACTCTACCTAACACATGCAAACATTGTAACTTAGTAGTTTGTGCGCTCACATTAATCTGAAAAAAGAAAATGTTTGCTTTATGTCTTTCATAGATACCTTTTATCAAGTTAATCTCCTGGTGTTCCTAGTTTGCCGAGAGCTTTTTGTCATGAATGGATGCTAAATTTTGCCAAGTGTATTTTCTGCATCTATTCAGATAATTGTATGGTTCTTCGTTAGTCTGTTAGTATTGTGAAATACATTGGTTGATGTTCAAATATGGAACCAATCAAGCATTCCTAGAATAAGACCGTTTTGGTCACAATATATTATCCTTTTCATATGTTGCTGGATGCTATTTGCTAATACCGTATCTTGTTTCTTCCCCGCAACTCTAGATATTTGGAACAATATTCATGACTGGTAATGGTCATTATTCTTCTAGCATTTCCATTAGATCCTTTTTTATAGTTTCTATATTTCTGTTGGAAGGACCCTCTGATCTTGCATGTTGCCCATCTTTTCCATTAGAGCCTTTAGTGCATCAATCATGGTTGTTTTAAATTCTCTGTGAGATAGTTCCAACATCCGTGTTGTACCCAATTTTGCTGACTCTGTTGATTGCTGTGGTCTGGCTCCTGCATTGAGCTCTTGGCTGACATGTGTTACTTCCCTGCTCCCAGGGGTAGGGGGCTTTTTCTCTTCACTTACTCCAACTGCAAAGCATTTTCTCCAGCCCCTAACCCCTAACAGCTGTGGTATTAGGGCTTGGATGAAAGCTCTTGTTCTAAAGGGGAGAGACAGCTGAATAGGGTTTTATGTTCCTCGAGCAGAAGCTGCTGTCCCTGTCTCCCTGGCCTGTGTCACGAGGGATGCTTCCTCGGTACTCTCCCTAAACTCATGTTCTGTGGAGAAAAGCCTAATCGAGGTGCCAACTCTTCCTTTGCACTTCACGCTTTCTTGCCAGCCCACACTCGCCCAGCGGTTCCCAACCTGTGGGGTGCGACCCTTTGTAACAATGAAAATACATCCTGCAGATCAGGATAGTATTGCAATTCATAATAGTAGCAAAATTACAGTTATGAAGTAGCAATGAAGATAATTTTATGGTTGGGGGTCACCATAACATGAGGAACTGTATTAAAGGGTCGCAGTGTTAGGAGGCGTTAGGAAGGTTGAGAGCCACTGCTCTAGCCTGACCAGCTCATTAAGTTTTCCAGTTGAGGCTTCCTTGCCTGGGCACAGGTAAGCTGGGGCTCCGGTCCCATCTCTGTCTGTGGGCTCCTGAGACTTCAGGTGAAGTGGTTGTGCTGTAAATTTAGCCTCTGATGGCTTCAGTGACAGGTGAAGTGGTTCAGCCCTCTGATGGCTTCAGTGACAGTTGCAAACTTAGTTTTTCCAGGTGTTCTGTCGTAAATGTGGGAATATTATTCCTTTCAGTATGAGGTGTCTAGTGCAGAAACTGGGGGCTCAGAGCTCAATTAATTTCAAGGAAAAGAAAAACCAGTGTTTGTGCACTGAATTGGTACCGGCTTCCTTATAATCCTGTGAGGTAAGGAACTGCTATTCCCGAGTACAGGAGAGGTTCTGGGGGGTGAGGGAAGGGGCTGGGTTTCCCCCTTTTGCACAGGAGCAGATGCTTCTGGTGCTTTCCAGGTTACCAAGCGTGAGCATGAGGTTAGGGAGGAGCCTGTGGGAGGGGGTGTGCATCCCCCTGTCCCCAGCCTGTGCAAAGCTGAGGTCTTGGCCCTAAGCTGGGGAGGAAAAGGGAGGAACTGGCAAGGCTCGGGTGGGCTGAGGCCTTACCTGGCGGGGTTTTACATGTGGACTCAGTAGGAAGCGGCCTGTAGGGGAAAACAGCAGCAATGGCCGGAGAGATCTGGAACACTTCCAGGTGAGATCTCACGCCCACGTGAGAGGGATCAGAGCCCTCAAGAGTCCTCAGGTGGGCTCTGGACCAGGCAGGGAGGGAGTTTTGCCTAATGTTGGGGAATCCAGGTTTGGCCCTGTGTGTGGAGACTGGGATGGGGGAGCGGGCATGGGAAAAGCAAGGATGGTCATGGTGCTGTGGGGTCATAGGCCCTGAGTTTCTGCTCAGACGTCAGAGCCTTCCCTCCCTTCCTACACGTGCTTCTGGGTAGCACTCCAAGGCACCGCCTTCCTTGACTTCCCCTTGGAGTTTTCAATTTTGTTTTCACCTGTCTGTTCATTCATTTACATATTCCTTTATTCCTTCAGTGAATATTCATTACTGCCAAGCTCAGCACCTGTATGGCCTGACCTTCCTGAGTAAAGGGCAGGGATGGGGACAGCAGGCAGATTAGTGGCCTTGCTCTCTGCTCCCCTCAGGATGACCCCAGCAAGGTCCTGAGTGTGGGAAGGAGAGAGGATGAGTTTTCCAGAACCCCTACAGGTCAGTAATGTGCTGGTGTTACCTGGGTGGCTGACTGGACTCCAGGTCTCTGCTGGGGACATAAACGAGGCTCACCTCTGAGCACCCCTCTCCCTGTGCAAAAGTCTCAAATCCTGGGATCCTCAGTGCGCCTTTTCACACGCTGTGCAGTTCTGTCCTAACCTGCTTCTCCTCCTCCTCCTGGCAGGCCACTCTGCCAGACCACTTGTCTCCAAGGCTAGCCTGTCACTTCCAAACCTCTAAGCCTTCCTTCTTACCCTTCGCCCATCAAAACCACATTCACGGCTAGGCTTAAAATGCCACCTCCTTCAGGAAGCCCTCTCTGAATCCGCCCATGAGAATTAGTCATGCCAACATCCTGGCTATCACATCAGATTGCTTGTGCCTCTCACACTCCACGTCCTTTGGTCTTGTAGTCACTACGGGCAGTTCCTGAGAGCTGGTTATTGCTGGTCTCCCTGACTGCCAGGTCATGCTCAGCAGTGTTGAATTACAGCCAGGCCCATTCCTGTGGTGGCCTTTATGTGGCCTCCTATTACTCTCAAGGTCAAGTTTAAGCCTGCAGGGTGCTGTCTGATCTGGCCTCCCTCTCCCACCACCTCTATAATCCCCTGAGAGCAAGGACCATGGCTTACCTATGCTTTATTTTTCGAAGCGTGTCTAACATACTTCCTGGCACATGCTAAGTATATGTCCTAAGATACGTCAAAATGAAATGACATTCTAGTTGACTGATTGATGTCTGCAGACTAAGGACAGGTTTGTGTCCTCTTCCACACAGAAAAAAGAAGCTGGCCCAATCTCTACTTTCCTCATTTCATATTTTCCTTTGAGTGATTCAGAAAACAAATTTTGGAGTTACAATTATTTGATAAAATCTTCAGTTGACTTGCTCAATCGTAGGAGTTCTATAACCAGCAAGTCCCCTTTACCTGCGATTGTGTGGCTGGTGGTTGCTCCTCTTGAAACAACAGCCACAGAAGTTTCTGCCAGACCCCGTCTCAGTCTGGTAAGCATGTGAAAAGTCCCTACGTTGTCCTACATTGTTTTCCGTATTTGTTGGGACGAAGAGTCCCTGGAGCTAAAGCAGATGTTAGGGAGAAGCAGAAGCTCCTTTTCCTGGTAGTGGCAGAGCCAAAATTCCAACCTTCGCCTGGAAGACCTGGGCGTGTCCCCAGGCATCACCACCCATTTCCTGCCCCCATCCGTGTCTGACCGTGACTTTGGCCTCTCCGCATCCTGATGTCTGTCAAGTAGAGATAATCATACCTAGTTCCAGGGCGTTAAGAGAAGCTACTGTCAGTGAAAAAGCTACCTGTGCTGCATAAAATTAGGAAGTCTTTGTCACTGGATTTAGGAAAAAATAGAAAGTGGGGTTGACGTAGGATGAAGACAGGTAAGGATGTGGCTTGTTTTCACCTTGTAGAGCCTGGGCTCCAAGTGACCAAGCCCAGGGCTGGCCTCTCAGCACTGGTGAAACTGACAGCACCGGCCCTGCCTGGTTTCTTGTCACGTGTACAGCGGGTTCTGTGCCTCTCCATCCGCGGAACAAGCTGTGTGAAGTTCCACCCTGACAGCTGCAGCTGGCTGGGTCTGTCTTTTCTGGCCCCCATGGAAACACCAAGGGGGGTAGGAAAGAGAAGCAACGGAGGCCCCTAGGCCTTAACTGAAGGCATTGGGGCCACCTGGGGATCTTGTTTAAAAGGTGGATTCTGGGGTCCCAACCACAGAGGTTCACGTTGGGTCAGTTCCTGAGGGGGACCAAGGACCATGTATACTTCATTGCTGCTCAGTTTAGCAGTGAGAGTCACCCTGAAAGCCAGACTCCATTTGCTGTGGGGCTGTGCTGTACCGAGGCCAAGAGCGGAGCCCCAGGAGGGGAGATAGGGCTCCAGAAAAGCCACAGTTGGCCAGGATTGGGGACAAAAGGCCAGCATGGACTGAGTGACTTCAGCCAAGACAAGTTAGGGCCTCCTCTGGGCCTCAACTGAGGCCTCAGGGGAGTGACAGCGGTGGGCCCAGGAAAGGGGGGGCTCAGAGAACCAAATCCGGAGGCCATGACACTGCAGCTGTCTCAGACGGCTAGGCAGACCGAGATGAACTCACTCAGCCCTGTCCTCAGGGAGTGTGATGGGAACAGTGGACTGAGGATGGGCCTGAAAACCTTCCCTTCTCCCTTTCCTGAAAGGGTGAAAGGCACGGTCGGCCCTTCCCAGCTGCCATTACTTGGCTCACACCTATGCCAGGGGGCCTCCATGTGGTCCCTGGAGGGCCACTTTGCAGCTCTGGAAAGCCCCTAGCAATGCCTTTGTGACCCTTGGCCTCAATTGTCTGCTGTGTCCGGCTTTATGAACTAAAGGCAACACTCAGATTTGGAAGCAAGGCACACATTTATCTGATGCCCAGCTGATACAATGGCAGCTTCCATGCTCCACAAAAGGTGGAAATGGTGAAATTGAAGAGGCCATGGTCACGGGCCTGCCGTCCCACGCCCCGGACAGAGTAGACTCAGTATCTGGTCCACTTACCTTGACCAGAGGCTGTGATGACCTGGGTTTCCTTTATTTGTAAAGTGGTGAGGGTGGGGACAAGGTTTTTAACTTCATTTATTTTTCTTGTCTGTAGAAACCTTTCTTGAAAGAAAAGCTGACAGAGGAACCACATTGTGAGGACCCCTTGGAGCTGCGGCTGCTTGGAAATGCAAACTAGAGCGTTGTGCCCCATACGCCTTCCTCAGTCTAGGCAGAAACCCTGGGGGCTCTTTGGAGCATGTTGGAAAACCCACAAATATGTCCCAACCACCGCACTTCTAGGTATTGACCCAAGAGAAATGAAAACATATGTCCACACAAACACTCGCACACAGATGTTCACTGCAGCCTTTTCAGCAATAGCTGCAAACTGGATCCACCAAAATGCCCATCGGCAGGTGAATGGACAGACAAACCGTGGTGTGTTTGTGCACCACTGGAACACCACTCAGTGAAAAAAGGAATGAAAGAACTTCACATGCACTACAACACGGAGGAAGCTCAAAATCGTGATGCTGAAGTGCTCGAATCATGTCAAGCCCCTTCCCTCTCTGCCCTCCATCTTCCTTGCTCTTTGTCTTTTCTCTTCCTCATCTCATCTTCCCACTCTCTTTATGTAAAATAAACTTATACTTTTATATTCTTAAAAAAAGATTACATATGATACAATTCTATTTATATACAATTCTAGAAAATTCCAGCTAACCTATAATGGCAGAAAAGCAGGCCAGTGGTTGCCTGGGGTTAGAAGTTGGGAGGGAGATAAGGATTACCGAGGGAGTATTAGGAAACTTTAGGAGGGATGGGAAATGTTCAACACCTTGGTTAAGGTCCCGATTTTATAGGCATATGTGCGTAACCAAAGCATATCAAACGTACACTTTAAATGTGTGCAGTTTATTGTGCGGTAATTATACTGCAATAAAGTTGTAAAAGAAGAAAATAAAAAGGTCTCCAGATGATCTTACCTTGGAGCACTAGCTTTCAAGTACAACAATTCTCACCAAGACTAGTTGCATGACCTTGTTCTCCCCACAGAACTGTGACCAGGTATTGTCTTGCTAGTGTTCAATAACTGGTTGTGCCACTTAATGAGCCTTTCAAAAAACCCAACCCTCTGCCCCCAGATTTGTTATTGTTTAATCTTCACATTGCCTTCTTGGAGGGGGGCTCACTCCCATGGAAGACAAGTATCTTGAGAACCCGCCCCAGGAGCTGCTTCTACAGGAATTGGGGTCAATAGATGGGGTGGGGGTATCAGCTCATGGATCTTCCATATGTTTGAATGAAATTAAAAAACATACTTGTGCTGCGAGGTATAAAAAAAGAAGCAAGGCACACATTTATTATTATACTTTCTTCTCTGCTGAGAGCGTTTCGGTGCCTGGCAGGACTGAGAGATTTACCAGGAAAGCATTAATTGAATAACAAGTTTTTGGGTTTGTTTTAAAAATTCTTTCCCGGTGACTGTGTGTGCCAAGCACTGTGTCAGGTGCTGGAAAGTGTGCAGGAAGCTCATAGTTGAGTGGGGCCCTGATCTAATCAGGGACAAGCCAGGGCATGAAGGGCAGGACACGGGTGAGGGCGGTCACGTGCTACTTCAAGGCCACACCAAACACTAAGTTTCTGTATGACTCCAAAATGTTAGAAATTGAAGAAAGGGATGGTCCCTTAGGCCTAGAGTCAACAGGCAAGAAGGAAATGGGGTTTGAGCTAAGTATTGCAAAACCAGCAAGAACAGAAAGAAACCCAATGATAAAGCCAGAAATAAATGTAGGTAAGAGAAACAGAGGGGAGTTTAATTTGATTGGGCATGATGCTCCACATGACAATAATTATGTAAAAATTGAATAAAAGCTCGGCACTTGTGGCTCAGCCGGCTAAGGCCCCAGCCACATACACCTGAGTTGGCGGGTTTGATTGCAGCCTGGGCCAAACAACAATGACGGCTGCAACCAAAAAATGGCCGGGCGTTGCGGCGGGCGCCTGTAATCCCAGCTACTTGGGAGGCAGAGGCAAGAGACTCGCTTGAGCCCAGGAATTGGAGGTTGCTGTGATCTGTGATGCCAAAGCACTCTATCCAGGGTGCCAGCTTGTGGCTCTGTCTCCAAAAAAAAAAAAAAAAAAGATGATGTGGTGTTAGGAAATATTCACCTTGATTACTTTATGTATCAGTGTCAGAGAATTGGAATCAAATTAAAAATATTTGTTAACACACACAATATCTTTCCTGAAAAAGATTTTTTTTTTTTTAAAGACAGAGTCTCACTTTGTCACCCTCGGCAGAGTACTGTGACGTTATAGCTCTCAGCAACCTCCAGCTCTTGGGCTTGGGTGATTCTCTTGCCTTAGCCTCCCAAGTAGTAGGGACCACAGGCGCCTGCTACAACGCTGGCTATTTTTTGTGGCAGTTCGGCTGGGGCTGGGCTTGAACACGCCACCCTCAGTATGGGGCTGGCACCCTACTTACTGAGCCACAGGTGCTGCCTGAAAAAGATCTTATTTTTAGAGATGAAAGTGGTGTCATTAGCAGGGAGACTATTAGAAAAACAACAACATCCATAAACAATAAAAAAATTGTTTGGATTCTTACTAGTTGTCTACTGTTGACTGTTGAAATGAACAGCTGTGAGCTCTGTGCTCATAGTTTTCACATGGCCTACATGCCCTTGGGAGAATCCTACAGTTGTTGTTTAAACAAACATATCTTTGTCATGTTGGGGAGGCATCTAATTTAATTCTGTCAGAGTGGTGTGATCCTGGATTCAAACCAGGCAATCCAGAGCATTTAGTGCAGCTCAGGGCACTGTAAGGAATAAGCTACTCTCTGTCCTTGGCATCTTCTTTTTGAACTTTCCCAACTCTGAGCATGTGTGTAGGGATGGTGGCCAGCTGAAGGGAATGCATACGTAAACCACCTATGTGGCAATGTTGTGTGCTTAGGACAGTGCTAAATATCGGCGTGAGGGAGAGTGGGATTTGAAAAAGTCCATGTTGGCTGGGCGCAGTGGTTCATGCCTGTAATCCCAGCACTCAGGGAAAGTGAGGTGGGGGGACTGCCTGAGCTCATGATTTTGAGACCAGCCTGAACTAGAGCAATACCCCATCTCTAAAAAAATAAAAATAAACATGGATGGAGCTGTAACATATTCTTAGTAAAGTATCTCAAGAATGGAAGAAAAAGTATCCAATGTACTCAGTACTATTATAAAACCAATTTATAATCACCCACACTTTCATATGAAAGATAAAACACAACTATAGCCCAGGATGAAGGAGGGAAGAAGAGGGGCATGGGAGGGGCGGGGGGAGATTTGATGGAGGGAGGAGGGAGGATAAACAGTGGGATCATACCTATGATGCGTATTGCAAGGGTACATGTCAAATCTATTAAGTATAGAGTATAAATGTCTTAACACAATAATTGAGGTGAAGGCTATGTTAACCAGTTTGTATAAGCATTCCAAATTGTATATGAAATCAGCACATTGTACCACACAAATACATTAATGTATACATGATTTATGTATTTATGGCAATAAAAAAATAATAAAAAGTCACTGAGTATTGTAGGGGGAGCCTGTAGTCCCAGCTACTTGGGAGGCTGAGGCAAGAGAATCTCTTGAACCCAAGAGTCTGAGGTTGCTGTGAGCTGTGATGCCACAGCACTCTACTGAGGGTGACAAAGAGAGACTGTCTCAAAGAAAAGAAAAGAAAAGAAAAGATATATGATTATCTCTAGGATCCCATTCCTGCTGCCTTATTGGCAGTGTTAAACTTGCCAGGGGAGAAGCTTGTTCATATTTTGGTTTACTTTGCCAATCACTGGCTCCTAAACTCCAACACCCTTTCAACAATTTCTACTTTTTTTATTTTTGAGACAGAGCCTCAAGCTCTCACCTTGGGTAGTGTGCTGTGGCACCACAGCTCACAGCAGCCTCCAACTCCTGGGCTCAAGCAATTCTCTTGCCTCTGCCTCCCAAGTACCTAGGACCAAAGGTACCACCACAATGCTTGGCTATTTTTTTTTATTTTTAATTTTTTCTTTCCCTGGCTATATTTTGAGACTGGGTCTCACTCTTGCTCAGGCTGATCTCAAACTTGTGAGCTCAGGCAATCAACCCTTGTAGGCCTCCCAGAGTGCTAGGATTATAGGCATGAGCCACTTCTTCCAGCCTCCCATATTTTTTATATGAAATCTATTCTTTTTTTTTTTTAGAGACAGAGTCTCACTTTGTTGCCCTTGAGTGCCATGGCTTCACAGCTCATAGCAACCTCCAGCTCTTGGGCTTAGGCAATTCTCTTGCCTCAGCCTCCCAAGTAGCTGGGGACTACAGGCCCCTGTCACAACACCCAACTATCTTTTGGTTGCAGTTTGGCCAGGTCCAGGTTTGAACCCACCACCCTTGGTGTATGGGGCTGGAGCCCTACTCATTGATCCACAGGTTCTGCCCTAAAATCTATTCTTCAAGGCAACCCAAACTTTTCACAACTCCCAGAAGAAAGGCTTACTTTTTGATAACTATACCTTTGTATGATTTTTTTTTTCTGATCTGAGAAAGATAGTCATAGAGCTATAAACTTTTTTTCTTCTGAAGGATTCTGTTGAATTCTGTACAGAACCTCCTCTGGAGAATGGAGTCATTTGGAGAATGTATTCTGTTTTCTATTTACTTTTTAATTTATAAAGTTCCTTTTTTTTTTTTTCCTTGAGACAGAGTCTTACTATGTCACCCTTGGTAGAGTGCTGTGGGGTCACAGCTCACAGCAATCTCTAACGCTTGGGCTTAAGAGATTCTCTTGCCTCAGCTTCCCAAGTAGGTGGAACTACAGGTGCCCACCACAACACCTGGCTATTGTTTGGTTGTACTCGTCATTGTTGTTTAGCTGGCCCAGGTGGGTTTCGAATCTACCAGCCTTGGTGTATGTGGCTGGTGCCGTAACCACTGTGCTCTGGCGCTGAGCCTATAAAGTGCCTTTTTGTCTGTTATTCCTGTTAGACCTCACAACAATGGTGAGACACACGTATTATTATTCTGCTTACAGATGAGAACCTTTTGACTCTAAATAAAGTTCGTGACTCAACCAAAATCATGGAAACAACAAAAGCAGAGCTGGGCCTCAAACACAGATCTTCCGATGCCAAAACCAGTAATCTTTTTCCTACAGCACAGCTGCCATCTGGAGCCTGGGAAGAGCCTGGTAATTTGTGTGTGTCTCTGTAGTCAGGAACAACTTTGAAAAAAAATATTTAAAAATTAAGTCATGTAGGCCATTTTTTCCTTTTCAATATGCCATAACTGGATATTTTGTATAGGTAACATGAAGGAAGTGGAAGCATCATACAAGGTTGTATGCGTGTACTTCTAAGATGTTTTTGCCCTAAATTGTGTTATTGAGTCTCAGGGAATGCATTCGTTGCTGCTTTCATGCTATTGAAGCAATCACTTTGGCAACAAAAGGTTGTCTTTAAAATATCTTGAACTAGGAGGCAAGTGAGCACACTTGATTTATTCCTCTCTCCTCAAGAGATCCTCTTGCCTCAGCCTCCTGAGTAGCTAGGACTACAGGCTCCTGCCACAATACCTGACTATTCTATCTTCAGTAGAGATGGGGCTGAGCTCTTGCTCAGGCTAGTCTCAAATTCTTGAGATCAAGCAATGCACCTGCCTCAGCCTCCCGAAGTGCTAGGATTACAGGTGTGAACTACCATGCCTGGCTCTTCCAGGACTAATGTAAAATAATGTCCAAAGAATAAAAAAAGATATGACTTGGGAGGCGCCTGTGGTTCAGTGGGTAGGGTGCCAGCCCCATATACCGAGGGTAGCGGGTTCAAACCCGGCCCCTGCTAAACTGCAACAAAAAAGCAGCCAGGTGTTGTGGCGGGCGCTTGTAGTTCCAGCTACTCCAGAGGCTGAGGCAAGAGAATTGCCTAAGCCCAAGAGTTGGAGGTTGCTGTGAGCTATGTGACACCAAGGCACTCTGCTAAGGGTGATAAAGTGAGATTCTGTCTCTGGAAAAAAAAAAAAAATATATATATATATATGACTTACAGAAATGAAGAGAATTATAGGTAGTAATTAGCAGATGAAAAGAGGTAAAGTGGATGCTTCAAGAGGTTTATAAGTAGAGCAGAGAAGAAGAGTCAGCAGAACTCTGACTAATAATCAAAATATTCTAATACTCCAGAATTTAAAAGATAGGGACGGCTAGGATAGAAGTCATCAAGTTTTCCTGATGAACCCTGGAGAAACTTTGTCCTGAATTGTGTTATTGAGTCTCAGGGAATGCATTCATTGTTGCTCTCATGCTATTGAAGCACTCAATATACATACATACATATATAGCAACAAGAATTTGCTTTATTTTTTCCAAATACAGATACAGCAGTTTGCATGTTTTTCAGATATTGCTTCAAAGCAACATTCTATATACAGAACCTTCTGTGCTAATAGCGTGTAAACATAGGTATGGATTCACAGTGCGATGTGGGCTCATCAAGGATCCACCTTGCATACACATCACTTAAACAAAATGATTAGTCAAACCAGAATTGTTTCTGTCAAGGCAATTTTTTATAGGTGGATAGTTTTCCTCAAAAGACAAACTTAGGTAGTGCACATATTTCTGTAAGAGCAATGTTTGCAAATAACAGATTCTAGTGTTAACTTGGGGTTAATTATTCTTTGACCCAGGAATTGGGAATGAAGCCCCTCAACATGGCTTTAAATTAAGGAAGCATACTGAGGTTATGAGAACTTGGGGACTCGTCTCTGCTTCTCTAAGAACAAAAGTCACAGTGAGTAAAACCGGATTCTTTCCCTTATAAAACAGAAACAACAAGCCCAATAATGGCCACTTGGCAAAATTAGGATAGTTCATTTTCTGTTTCCATTTTTGAACAAGACGTGAAATTGACTACCTTAATATTTACAGCTTCCACAGATATTCAAAATTTATTTTCATAAAGGAAATAATTATACCTTCATTTGTGTGATTGCTTGTCTGAAAAGGAAAGAAAACAGGACAAGAAACACTTTGACAACTAAAGGTATTTCTTTACAATACCTTGAATTAGGAGGTGATTCAAGGATTTAGAGCTGGAGCATCCATCCATGATGTCCAACAGCCAATTAATAAGAGTTCAAGAAAGACAAAATACTCATAATTAAGAGAAAGGGATTGTTAAAGAAATAACATCTCTGGAGAAAAAGGGAGATCTTCAAAATCAAAGGGATCCATATGTGCCAAGTAGGATAAGGAAAAAATATCCATATTTAGAGCTCTCATTGTGAAATGTCAGAACACCAAAGATTTTATTTTATTATATTTTATTTACACTAATTAATTTTCAATTTATTTTTGAGACAAAGTCTGACTATATTGCCCTCTGTAGAGTGCTATAGCGTCACAGCTCACAGCCACCTCAAACTCTTGGGCTTAAGTGATTCTTTTGTCTCAGCCTCCCAAGTAGCTGGGATTACAGGTGCCCGCCACAGCAACTGGCTATTTTTTGTTTGCAGTTGTAATTGTGGTTTAGCAGGCCTGGGCCAGGCTCAAACCTGCCAGCCTTTCAGTGTATGTGGCCATTACCCTACTCACTGAGCTACGGGCACTAAGCCCCAATTTTTATTTTTTTATTGTTTGGGATTCATTGAGTGTACAAAGAATTAGGTTACACTGATTGCATTTTTTAGTTAAAGTCCCTCTTATAATTGTACCCTATCCCCAAGAATTGTGCCAAACACCATGGCTCCCCATTCCCCTCCTTCATTCCCCTCTCCCCACTATCTCATTCCTCTACCCCACTCCTTGTATTAAACTGCCAACACCGAAGATTTAAAATGAGAATTTATATGTATGCATGTTTACTTGAGGATGTATGCCAGTAAAATGAGAGTAAAAACCATGAAAGAGGATGTAGGCTTGAGTAGTAAGGAATTTAACTTTGCCCCTAAAGAAGTTTGGCTTTTGCCTTAAGCTTCTCGGAGGTCACCATTAAACTTTAAAATGTCATGACTCATAAACCTATCTTGGTTTGCCTAGAAGCTTCATCACAGTGACAGTCTGACTTATGTCAGAGTTTTGATCTATTCTATAAATGTGATTTAGGGTGAAGGCTTTGTGCCAACCAAATAGTAACAGTGTTATTTAGGCTTTGGGTCACACCTTGAGAGGCTGGAGACGAAAGGCTAACATTAGCCATATGGACAATTAATCATATCTACTAATAGAGTCTCAAAAAAAATTCTGAACCTGGAGGCTCCGCTGAGGTTCTCTGGTTAGCAACAGTCTGTATTTTTTATTATGAGTAAGGAAGAGTAATGTCCTCTCCATGGGGAGAGGACAATGAACACTCTGCACTTGCTAATTCTCCAGACTCTTCTCTATATACTTCTTCCCTTTGTTGATTTTAATCTATACGTTTTCTCTCCAATAAATATATATATATTTTGAGATAGAGTCTCACTTTGTTGCCCTGGGTAGAGTGCTGTGGCATCACAGCTCACAGCAACCTCTAACGCTTGGGCTTAAGCGATTCTCTTGCCTCTGCATCCCAAGTAGCTGGGACTACAGGCACCACCACAATGCCCAGCGATTTTTTGTTGTAGTTGTCATTTTTGTTTGGTAGGCTCTGGCAGGGTGCAAACCCGCCAGTCCGGTGCTGAGCCTCTCTAATAAATCTTAACTGTGAGTATACTAGCTCACAGAGTTCTGTGAGTCTTTGTAACAGATTATCAAACCTGTGAATGGCTTGTATAATCCTCCCAAACTTGCAACTGATGTCACAGATAAGGGTGGTCTTGTGTGTTTGTAATTGTCTTAATTCTTTTCAGAGACACACAGACAGTAATTTAGGAGAGTAATAAAATAGCGTCCAAGGATGACAATAGGCCATGGCAAGTTGTGCAGTAGGCCAAGAAGGAAATTAGTCTAACTTAGGACAAGATCAGCAGACTACTTTCAACGAAAGGAATGGAATATATTTAAGATAATAGCTACTTCTAATGAGAAGTTGTAATATTTTAGGGTGTGATAGAAAAACCCTATGAATCTTAACAAGATAAAAAGAATAACCAGAAACTCCACCTAAATCAAAACATTTGCTAGACAATCATTCTAAATATGAAATAGTTTTTTTACTTTTTATTTTTTTTCAGTTTTTGGCTGGGGCCAGGTTTGAACCCTCCACCTCCAGTATATGGGGCTGGCGCCCTACTTCTCTGAGCTACAGGCGCCACCCAAAAGTTTTTTTATTTTTATTTTTTGCAGTTTTTGGCAGGGGCTGGGTTTGAACCCATTACCTCTGCTATATAGGGCCAGCGTCCTGCTCCTTGAGCCCAGGTGCCACCTGCAAATATGAAATAGTTTAAAGCATGATTGTTCTTTGGCAATTGGTAAAATATAATAAAGGAAAGTTTATTTATCTTTTGTGCTTTTCTTTGAGTGGTACAAGGATGATTGCAGTCAGAAATGTAGTCAAGGGAATGTAATTATTAGCACTTTCTGGCTCTGTAATGAACAGTCATAATAGTATAAAACTTGGTTACCAGTTTTTAAAATACCCCCTGCAGAAACATGGAGGAGTTAATTAGGATTAGGAACATACAGTGGCAACTATAGCTCACTAGGTAGGCTTCCAGCCACATACACCAAGGCTGGTGGGTTCTAATTTGGCCTGGGCAGGCCAGCTAAAACAACAATGACAACTGCAACAACAACAACAACAAAAATAGATGGGCCTTGTGGTGGGCCCCTGTAGTCCCAGCTACTTGGGAGGCTGAGGCAAGAGAATTGCTTACGCCCAAGAGTTTGAGGTTGCTGTGAGCTGTGATGCCTTTGCACTCTACCCAGGGCAATAGCTTGAGACTCTGTCTCAAAAAAAAAAAAAAAAAAAAAACCAACCCAAATAAACATGCCTGTCACTTGAATGCTCAAGGGCCATGCCTGAATATGAATGCATCATATTTTGATGCCCATACATTACTTTTGCTTCTAACAGTTATCATTGCTTTATTTATCAAACCTCTGGAGTTTCATGTTACATTATCTTTGTCATGTGATATAATCTAGCCACTGATGAAAAAGTGTTCATGCTGCCCAGATATGCAAAAAAATCTAATTTTCATGTCACCCAAATAAGCTTTAGTATAGCTAAAAACAAAACTTGTTTAAACATAGGTAATTTTAGTAGAAATTTAAATGACACAAGGCTAATGGATGGGTGGCAGATTTTTTTTTTTTCTTTTGAGACAGAGTCTCACTTTGTCACCATCAGTAGAGTGCTGTAGTGTCGCAGCTCACAGCAACCTCCAATTCTTGGGCTTAAGCAATTCTCTTGCCTTAGCTTCTTGTCTTAGCTAGAACTACAGGTGCCTGTCACAACACCCGGCTATTATTCTTTTTTTCTTTTTAGAGACAGAGTCTCACTCTATGGCCCTCAATAGAGTGCCGTGGTGTCACGGGTCACAGCAACTTCCAACTCCTGGGCTTAGGGGATTCTCTTGCCTCAGCCTCCAGAGTAGCTGGGACTACAGACACCCGCCACAATGCCCAGCTAATTTTTGTTGCAGTTTGGCCTGGGCCAGGTTCAAACCCACCACCCTCGGTATATGGGGCCGGTGTCCTACTCACTGAGCCACAGGTGCCGCCCACATCCAATTATTTTTATTTTTGGGATAGTTGTCATTGTTTTTTAGTAGGCCCAGGCTGGATTTGAACGTGCCAGCTCTGGTGTATGTGGCTGGCAGCCTAGCTGCTGAGCTATAGGCACCGAGTTTTTTTTTTTTTTTTTTGGTAGACGCCCTTGGTACAGTGCCGTGGCATCACACAGCTCACAGCAACCTCAAACTCCTGGGCTTAAGCGATTCTCTTGCCTCAGTCTCCCAAGTAGCTGGGACTACAGGCGTTGCCACAATGCCTGACTATTTTTAGAGACAAGGCGGAGGAGTTGTGGGTGTGTGTGTGTGCGTCTCGCTCTGGCTCAGTCTGGTTTGGAACCCATAAGCTTAGGTAATTCACCTGCCTCTGCCTCCCAGAGTGCTAGGATTACAGGCATCCAGCCCAGCTGACAGATTTTTTTTTTTTAAATTAAATCATAGCTGTGTACATTAATGCAATCATGGGGTACAATGTACCAGTTGTATGTACAATTTGAAATGTTTTCATCAAACTGGTTAACATAGCCTTCACGGCATTTCCTTAGTTATTGTGTTCAGACATTTATATGCTACACCTAGTAAATTTCACATGTACCCATGTAAGATGCACAGTAGATCCCACCAATTACTCTCCCTCCACCCATCCTCCCCCTAGCTGACAGATTTTGAGAGATGAAAAGCAGAGAGGAAGCACTTCCACCTGCACTTCCTGCCAAGCTTCTACATCATCCCGCAGCCCAAGTGCAGGACCACTGACCTCTAAGACTGCCCTCGGCTGTACCCCAAAGTCAAGCTCTCTGCCATCAAGGAGCTGCACTGGTAGACCCGCAAGCAATTTGGGATTGTTCCCCTGAGAGATAGGCTGAGAGACCGCTACCCTGTGGAAGATTATTTAGACTTCTTAGACCTGGCTGCCCACCAAATTCATAAAGGACTACAGGCCAGCTCTGCACCTTTGTTTCTTTTTTTTGAGACAGAATCTCAAGCTGTTGCCCTGGGTGGAGTGTTGTGATGTCACGGTCAGGGCTTACAGCAACCTCAAACTCTTGGGCTCAAGTAATTGTCCTCCCTCAGCCTCCCAAGTAGCTGGGACTACAGGCACCCACCACAACACCCGGCCATATTTTTTGTTGCAGTGGTCATTGTTCATTTTTTAGCCGGCCCAGGCTGGGTTCGAACTCGCCAGCCTAAGTGTATGTGGCTGGCGCCCTAGGTACTGAGCTATGGACACAGCCAAGCCACCCTTTCTGACCCAAGGCTTTAGCCACGCCTTCCACCCAGATGCCAAACTGATTGTCATGCTCAGGGACCCCGTGAAAAAGTGAGCAATTCTATATGTTATATTTGGGATGAAAAGAAAAGATGCTTTTGAAGAACCACGTTTCCTTTTCATCACAAACCAGATTTTGCCTCTTTTTTACACACACAAAAAAAAGAGAACGAGAGAGAGAGAGAAGAAAAGCAGATAGAGGAAGGGCAAGGGATAGTAATAGTGTAAATGTCCTCATTTTAAAAAGTTAAAAAGTGAGGAGTAAGGAGAATCTGTTGAAAATTGATGGAAGAACTAAACACTAATGACAAAAGTGACCTTGCAGAGCAGTGTGGAAGAGAATGTTCAATCTGAAAATTTCTTTTTTCTTTTTTTGGAGACAGAGTTTCAAAGCTGTCACCTTGGGTAGAGTTCCATAGTGTCATAGCTCACAGCAACCTTCAACTGTTGGGCTCAAGCAATCCTCAGGTTGCCTCGGGTTTTTTATTTTTAGTAGAGACGGGGAATCTCAGTTTTGCATAGACTGGTCTTAAACTCGTGATCTCAAGCAGTCCACCTGCCTTGGCCTCCCAGAGTGCTAGGATTACAGGCAGAAAAAAAATTTTTAATCCATTTCACTATGTAAACAAAAATATCGATTCTAGGTAAATTGTAGACCTGTTAAATATGAAAGGCAAAATAGGCTTTATACGATAATACAGAAAAATGCTTCCATAATGTCTATATGAGAGAATGATTTTTAAACATATTGAATATTAAGGAACACCAACCCCAAAGATAAGGATTGATGAATTTGATTATGGTAAAATTAAAAACATTTAAAAAAAAATAGTAAGGCCGAGTACTGTGTTTCATGCCTCTAATCCTAACACTTAGGGAGACCAAGAGTTCAAGACCAACCTGCAACATAGTGAAACCAAATATCTACAAAAATTTTGAAAAAAATTAGCCAGGCATGCTGGTATGCACCTGTACTTCCAACTACTCAGGAGGCTAAAGTGGGAGGTTTGCTTGAGCCCAGGAGTTGAGGTTGCAGTGAGCCATTACTGGGCCACTGCATTCCTACCTGGTCAACAGAATGAGACCCTGTCTCAAAAAGAAAAAAAAAATTAAAAAATAAAATCAGATAAAATAGTAAAAAGGCAACCCGCAGATTTAAAGATATTTGGAACACATATTTAATAGATATCTGTTACGGCCAACAAAGAGCGATAATAGAATACATGAAGAACTCATAAAACTCAGTAAGAACTGCAACTCCATAGAAAAATGGGCAAAGGGACTCACTCAACAGCCACTTCTTTTTTTTTATTTCTTATTATTTTTTATTTTTTTGAGACAGAGTCTCACTATGTCACCCTGGGTAGAGTGCTGTGGCATCACAGCACCCTCTAACTCTTGGGCTTAAGCGATTCTCTTCTGCCTCCCAAGTAGCTGGAACTACAGGAGCCTACCACAATGCCCGGCTATTTTTTTGTTGCAGTTGTCGTTGTTGTTTGGCAGGCCTAGGCTGGGTTTGAACCCTCCAGTCCTGGTGTATGTGGCTGATGCCCTAGCGGCTGAGCTACAAGCACTGAGCCTCAATAGCTACTTCTAAACAGGATATATTTAATTGATCAATAAACATATGCTAAGGTGCTCAATCTCAGTCATCAAAGAAATGCAAATTAAAATGGCAGAGATACACCACTAAGCACACAAAATAATGGCTAAAATTTGAAAAAAAAAATACCAAGGATTGCCAAGGATGTGGAGCACCCACAACTCCCATACACATTTGGTGGGAATAGAAACTAGTTTAACCAATTTGAAAAGCAATTTCACTCTATCTACCAAAATTAATGATACCATACCTTGTGACTTAATTTCTCTTTTGGGGATATATCCAAAAGAATTACAGGTCCATGTGTACCAGGAGATATGTGTGCAAAAGTTTATAACAGTTTTATTCATAACAGCCTAAACCTAGAAACAAATACATTGTCCATCTTCAGGAGAATGGATGAATAAATTGAAGGTAAGGCTCTAGGATGAAATCCTACACAGCAGCAAATAGGAATGGACTACAAGTAAATGCTCCAATATGACTGAATCTCATAAATATAATATTAAGCTCAGGAAAGCCTGATGCAAAGTAATACATAGTGCATGATTCTATTTATGTAAAATTCAAAAATAGGCAAAAATAACTGATACATTTTTGGAAGGCAAAAATATAAAGAAAGCAGAAAAGTTATTATCACAGAAGTCAAGAAAGTTAATGTTTTAGAAAAAGAAAGTGAATTATGCCTTAGAGAGGCATATAGGGACCTTCTGGAGGATGGCATTTCTTGGTTGACTTGAGTAGCCATTACAGGGAGGTTTGCTTTAAAACATCTATGCTAAACGTATTTTTTTGATGGGTGACCTATATCTTAGACCAGAAGAGGATTTAGTAGTTTAATATGAACTAATAGTTTAAGAAAATCATTAAGAAACTAACAATAGTACTATGTAACTGCTAAAAAAAATTGAGAGATGTAATAAGCTCAGCTCTCTTCTGTAGTCACAGGACGTTAATAAGAAAATCTCCACATTGATACACATACTAAGCAGAAATAAGAAGCAAACAAACTAAGATTTCTTCTGTGTTCTGTAATTTGCTTCTTGTTCTTTTTTGAGACAGAGTCTCAGTATGTCACCCTCAGTAGAGTGCTGTGGCATCACAGCTCACAGCAATCTCAAACTCTTGGGCTTAAGCCATTCTCTTGCCTCAGCCTCCCAAGCAGCTGGGACTACAGGCACTGCCACAATGCCCGGCTATTGTTTAGTTGCAGTTGTCATTGTTTAACAGGCCTGGCTGGGCTCGAACCTGCCAACTTTGGTGTATTTGGCTGGCACCCTTACTCAGTGAGCTACGGACACTGAGCCATGTAATTTCCTTCTTAAGATAATGTGTAATTACTAATTTTATAATCAAGAAAATCTATCATTTCACATTTATATTTTTAAATTAAATCTCTATGACTAGATATAGATTATAAACAAATTTGCTGGCTGTTAACTTACTTTGAGAAATTTTAATTTTTAGTGAATTATTTTATACTGCCCTGAATATTTGTTGGAACTATTTTATATTTCAATATAATATCAAAAATCTTCTCTTTTCTCTGTTTCGTTTTCCATATCACTTGTGAGAACTTTGAGAAGGATATAAAGAGATTCAGGACTTCTTATTTTAGTAGCAAAATCTCATTTATGCCATTATTTAAAGCTATAAGGGTGAGAAGAGTTGTTTATCATTGGAATTTGACCTTTTATCTTTCCTGACTTCATAGTATTTTAAAGGCATTTGTACTAATAGATAACATAATGCTGAACAGCTTTCATAATGCCACCCCCACGAAACCAAGCAAACAAACTGAAATCTCTACACAGCTATAAAACTCAGCAATATGGGCTCTTATAAGAACTAATCTAAGGAAATGATGTCCTCACCTACCACTTCAGGGATGCTATATTCTATGTAGGTGGAAGTGTAACTTTCACTATCAGACACTCACATTTTATAGCATGACTTTTTAATCAAAGAGATCAAAATACCTACAGATCATTTTAATTATCAATTTAAGGGCATTTGAACTCACTGATAAATCACACAACAGAAACGTTGCCTTTCTAATACAGATGATACCTATTCTTTTTCCTTTCTTTTAAATTTAAGAAGCACGTTAAGAATAAAAGAAGGTATCTATTGTTTTTCACATTATCTAATTTTTTTTTTTTTTTTTGAGACAGAGCCTCAAGCTGTCACCCTGGATAGAGTGCCATGGCATCACAGCTCATAGCAACCTCCAATTCCTGGGCTCAAGCGAGTCTCTTGCCTCTGCCTCCCAAGTAGCTGGGACTACAG